>PISX010007705.1:0-87233 GCA_004024625.1 Mellivora capensis
ATCACAGCTTTGTAATAAAGCTTGAAATCAGGTAATGAGATGCCACCAGTTTTATTTTTGTTTTTCAATATTTCCTTAGCGATTCGGGGTCTCTTCTGATTCCATACAAATTTTAGGATTATTTGCTCCAGCTCTTTGAAAAATACCAGTGGAATTTTGATGGGAATGGCATTAAAAGTATAGATTGCTCTAGGTAGTAACAGACACTGTCTTGTTATTAACTTTTTCTCCATCCCTTTCTTAAATCCAGACAATCAACAAGACAATAAAGCAAGCCTGAGGTCTACAAAAGTGGAGCATACACTGACTCATTAACTCCTAAGTCCCATAGGTCCCCACCAGTCGATTCTACACAAATCCACCAGTGTCTTCCTGAGTTGCCAGGCAAGCCCATCCAGGACCCCAAATCCCTGCAGCCAGGGGCATATCTGCTAGGGTCTCCACCACGCATTGGGTTTAAAAAGCAGAAGCCAGGGGCACCTGGGTGGCTCAGTGGGTTAAAGCCTCTGCCTTCGGCTCAGGTCATGATCCCAGGGTCCTGAGATCAAGCCCTGCATCAGGCTCCCTGCAGGGAGCCTGCTTCCCCCTCTCTCTCTGTCTACCTCTCTGCCTACTTGTAATCTCCGTCTGTCAAATAAATAAAATCTTTAAAAAAATAAATAAATAAATAAAAAGCAGAAGCCAGCAGTCAGCATTACACATGTCCCCATCAGTACTCCTTGGCTTACTCCCTCACCCCAGGCACCTCCATTTTTCAACATCAATTAGAGTGAGGTCCATGATCATCATCACAGACCCAGTGGAGGCAAAGCAGGAGAGTGACTCCTCACTTTAAACTCAGGTAAATGTACCCATCGACATACATCCCAGTGAAAGCATAAATATTTGGCTCCTAGGGTCCTCTTTAACAATAAGTTGACAATTATGGGCTAAATATAACAGAGACTGCCCCTATCTTGGATACTTGAATTTTTTTTTCCTGTTTTCATCCACACTTTTTGCCCTCAGTTTTACCCAGTGAATCTTACAATAGGCAACCAATTCCTATCTTTAGAAGATCAAGTAATTGTAGGAGAAAAGAAAACATCTTAGGAGATTCTCAAATAACTTAGCTCCTTAAAACATACTTTTTAAAAATAGAAACTCCACCACATTTCAGATTTCTAAGTAATTTTATACTATACACAATTATGGAGTTTACAATTACCGTGGAAAAGAATTTTTCACCATTGGAAAGACCCTGACTTAACACACTGAACATACCTGAATGCATCCTAAGTGGCCAGTCCTCCACCACCGAGGACATCGGTGGCCAAGAGGCCACTCACTGGGGGCATCACCAGAACTCAACAGGTGCCTCTGATTCTTTCTCCAGATCTCTTGGGGGAAAGTGGCACTTCCACCTTCTTTCTGGTATATTTTCAAGGGATGACATCGAGTGATGTTTACGGAGAGATTTTGAGTCCATCCTTACCTTCCCATGAATAAAATGTCCACACACCTGATTTCTCCTACCCTCCTGGACACATAAGATGTTTTTCACTAGCCATTCTGGAGAGAAATCTTCTTAAGGAATAATAAAAAAAGAAAGAAAGAAAGCAATAGTTCTGTCTCTTAGTAAACAAACCACACGAGACCAATTTAACATTTTTTTCAGTGGTTTGAGGATCATCATTTGAAAACCCAGATGACAGTCTTCTGGGTGTGGGGAATGTTGAGTACAGGGTGAGGGGAGAAGGCACACTGTGTTTACCAACCCCAAGTGGCTGTGGCCACCATGACCTTGAGGTGTGTGCTGTTCCGCCATCTTCTCTCACTTCAGCTTCTCTGTGGCTCAACCAGGACAGTCTGCTGCTCAGGCAGGAAAACCATTTAACCATACTCCTCTGTCCTTCATATAAACAAGAAAAGACTTAGAGCATCTAGAGCTTTCTCCCACTGCTAGAATGTTTGTATTCCGTAACTATCTTAGGGCTATTTAGGAATTCTTAGACACTATTTATGATTGCTTCATTTTTTTCCCCTGGAGAAGTTCCCATAGATGTTTCCTATGGTTGAGGTTTGCTGAAATCATTCCACACTCTAAAGACAATTCCCACTTTCTGTTTCAAGGGAAAGTGATAAGGAGACACAGGCTGGTCGAGCCTCTCCCCATACCTATGTTCAGGGAAGTAGTCCCCAACACCATAATGAGCATGCACCACAGTGCACCGGACAGGGCGGGATCACACAAAAGGCTCCATGCAAGAAAGCAGACGTGCCCCCACTGCCCCCGGGGCACACATATTCAGTGCTCCCGTTCAGTTGCCTCTTGGTCCTTCCACACACCAGATATTTAAGTTCCATGCCTGCTATTCAAAGGTTTTCAGTAATATTCAGAACCCTTTGATGGTGGAGAGTGCAAAGTTGCAAGCAAGAGTATCTGATGAGGGGGAATGGTCTGCTCTGCTCCCTGTTCCCCCAGAGCCTCCCTATGGCCTCCTCTCCTACAAAGGACATCCTTGGAGAAGGATGCCATGTCTCCCTTTAGCCCCTCCCAGTGGAGTTCCCATTCAGCTTCCTTTCTGGGTAGGGCCCCTCAGCTGGTGAGTATTGGGACCAGCTAAGGTAGCCATTGAACTCCTGGGGTATTAGTCCTTCCCCCAGTGGGATGGAGAAGTGGAATAGTTTGCAAAGGTCCCCATCTGGTGTCCCAGACTCAGAGTTCAGCAGCCCCTTTCTCATGCTGCTGCACAGGCTGCCACAGGAAGCCTTCTGCCTTCTGCCTGATCTCAGAGAAGGAGGAGCTTCAGCCTCTGTATTTGCTTAATTCTCTAAGGTGGCACGTGTCAACCTCTCCCCGCAGCTGACGGCTTCCTCACCACCCTCAGCTCCTCTGCAGTGGCAGCACTGTATTGGCCAGTGGGGTTTCTCCAGCCAGTGGGCATCAAGCTGGCGCTCACCTCCCAGCTTTGCCCTGCATGTGGTTGAAGGGGAACATTCCTGTCCTATATCATAAACTGAATCCTAACCACTCCTCCCCCTTTCCTCTTCTGTGCTGTCTTCTGACACAGACGTTGGAAAAATGGTGAAGCCATTTGGAATGACAGTGTGGCAGTTTCTCAAAATGTTAAACAGAATTTCCATGTGACCCAGCAGTTCCTCCTAGGGACCTACCTGGGAAAAGTAAAACCATAGGACCTTGCAAGAACCTGCACCCAAATGTTAATAGCAGCATTGTCCAGAATATCCCCAGAGTGGAAACAATGCCAATGTGCACCAACGGTGGAAGAGTGAACAGAATGCAGAAATCCTATGCAATGCAATATTACTCAGCAACAAAAAGGAACAAAGAGCTGGTACACACTACAGAATGGATGAACCTGGAAAATATGCTCAATGAGAAAAAGCCATAACGTTAGACACGGAAAAATACCTACTGCGGGAATCCCATGTACAGAAAATGTCCAGAAAAGACCAATCTAGAAGGATGAATGTCGATTGGTGATTGCCTGGGACTGGGGTGGGAAAGGACTATACGTGGGTGGGGGTGGGAAGTCCTTTCAAGGTAATGGAAATGTTCTAAAACTTGCTGTGGTGATAATCATACAACTCTATATACTTGTGTTGGGCTGTTACAGTGTGTGTGTGTGTGTGTGTGTGTGTGTGTGTGTGTGTTGGATCAGGTAACTATACTTGTGTTGTCCTCCAAAAATTCATGCTCACCTGAACCTCAGAACATGACTTCATATAGAAATAAGTTATTTGAAGATATCTTAACTAATGAAGATGACATCACAATGCTTGAAGGTGGGTCCTAGATCTAGTGATGGGTGGCCTTTCAAGAAATCCACACGAAGACACAGCAAAACCCTCAAGGAGGAGCATGATAGGAAATTGGGGCAGAAAAATGGGGGCAGACATGAGAGTGATACGGTCACAAGCCAAGGAGCAGAGGAGCCTCCAAAGCCAGAAGAGGCAAGGAAAGATTCTTCCCTGGAACTTGAGAAGGAGTATAGCCCTGTCAGCACCTTGATCTTGGCCTCCAGACCTGTGAGAGAACAGATTTCTGCTGTTGAAGGCCCCCCAGCTCCTGGTGGTCAGTTACAGCTGTCCTAGGAAATGAAAAAAACCCATATACACTATGGAGTATTATGCCTCTGTTAGAAAGGCTGAATACCCAACTTTTGTAGCAACATGGACAGGACTGGAGGAGATTATGCTGAGTGAAATAAGTCAAGCAGAGAGAGTCAATTATCATATGGTTTCACTTATTTGTGGAGCATAACAAATAACACGGAGGACATGGGGAGATGGAGAGGAGAAGGGAGTTGGGGGAAATCGGAGGGGGAGATGAACCATGAGAGACTGTGGACCCTGAGAAACAAACTGAGGGTTTTGGAGGGGAGGGAGGTGGGAGGTTGGGTGAGCCTGGTGGTGGGTATTATGGAGGGCACCTATTGCATGGAGCACTGGGTGTGGTGCATAAACAATGAATTCTGGTAAATTGAAAAGAATTTTAAAAATATATATTTTTGAATGATAAAAAAAAGAAAACCCCATTCAGTTGTACACTTAAAGCAGGTGATTTTTATGGTAGGTAAATTAGTCCTCAATAAAGCTGTTGAGAAAAATTCAGTTTTCTCTGGAACCAGCTGGAGGAAATGAGTGATCAGGACGGAAGGCCGGGCTCACGAGGCAGGCTGTCTCCCACACACGTGTGCTGGAGGAGGGATCTCACCACCTCACCGCAGCTGTGGCTGAAACGAGGGCCTCGCAGTGCCGTTCACTCCGTGCCTCTGCCTCTCTGCCACACACCTGCTGACTGAGGGTGACACATCTGTGGCATTCAGGCTACAGAACTGGGAGACTTTTTACACTTTGTGGTATGTCTCAAACCACCTCGGTGCGCCGGGGAGGGAAGACGGGACTCAGTACTGCCAGTCTGAAAAGAAGACACAGTGGTTCTCTGGTCACCTGCCCAGGGAGCAGTGGAGGGCTTCTGAGGTGACCAACAAAGTACTCAATGTGAGCTTGACCTTAGAAAGGAGGAAGGGCCTTTCTTCCCAGGATGGTAGAAATGAGGCCAAAACCATGTAAAAATATAGCTTTATTTAGTTGTTTTTCAAGCCTCCTGGTCCTTTTTTCAGAGTGTGTTTTTCCCTTCCCGTCCTTTTTTTTTTTTTAATTTTTTAATTGTTTTTAATTGTTTTATAGTCTGTGTCTGATCGGTCTAGCATTGGAAATGCTTGGGCTGATTCTCAGCGACGGTGGGTCCTTGTCTCACCTGTTTCATACTTTCGGTTTGTTAGCTCACGTTCAGCAGGGGCTTATCTGGGGGAACTACGATGGAGCCTCCCTCTGGACCGTGTTTGTGTTTCTTGTGCTAGGATCTTCAGGCCTGTGGCCAAAGTAGGGTCACCAGCATCTCAGCCCCTCAGCATGAATCCAACTCCAAACCCATGTAGAGTCAGACCAGCTATGTATTCTATGTATTCTCAGGCGAGACTTGTTTCCTTCACTCATAACACGAGCCAAGGCAGTTCCCTTCTCGCTTCACCTGTGTGGCTCTTGTCATTGTTACAGTTACTTGCTCTGAAGGTAGAGCCCTTTGAGGAGCCTGGTTTGAAGGGCCCACTTTTAACTCCCTGCCTCTCAGGTAGTCAGGATCCTAATACTTCTGGTCTTTCAACGTCCACTTCTGTCCCCAGCTCCTGGGATTTCTCTGGCTCTCTTATAAGCTCAGCGTGCATTCAAAACGATGCACGTCTGTGCTGCCCTGCATTTCTAGCTGGTGTGCAGGATGGGAACAGGGTCTTAAGTCACCCAGCATGGTGCCAAGAGTGGAGGTCTTTAGGCTAATTTTGAGGTGGGAGGGGGGAACCTGAGAAGTTCACAAATAAACCTTTCTATGTTCTTGGTGAACTGGGGATGCAATTCCCTGTCATGTGGTGGGAGAGGGGTGGGTCTGAGGTCTCCTGGTGACCGTGACAGTTCCTAACAACTGTGGGAGATGATAGCTAGAAGTCACCTCAGGGAGTGGTCAGCAGTGATCAGGGCCCCAACCTAAGTTGATTAGTAAGATTTCAGAGTTCCAGAGTTGAAAATGGTAGTTAGAAACTGTCCTCTAATGGAAGGCCCCTTTCCAGTGTATTCAGAAGTAAAATCATTTCCCTTTGTGTCCTAGGGGACATGGGCTATGCTCTGAGACCATAGAGTGGGCTGGGAAGGAAACGATGCCACACACCCCCCCCCACCGCCCGCAATATGAAATCCTGCAGCAGCTTCTAAATGAGTGAGCTGACGGCTCATTTCAGCAGGTTTCACTTTTCTGGCACTTCCCCCCTCTCTTCTGTTCATGATTTTTGCTCTGCAGTTTCTTGAATACATTGTATTTCTAAAGAAACCCCTTGTTAAGCATGATTTCGCCGACTGTTATGGTGGGGAAATCAAGAATGTCTCTTTGCCAAGTAAGTCATGTCCCTCTTGGGTTTTCAGTTCCTGCGATGATAACGTCCTATCCAAACACAACCCTGGCCACTCAGGGTCAGAAGAAAGAAATGAGCTGCGCGGCCCACGGTGAGAAGCCCATCATAGTCCGCTGGGAGAAGGAGGACCGGATCATTAACCCCGAGATGGCCCGTTACCTCGTGTCCACCAAGGAGGTGGGCGAGGAGGTGATCTCCACTCTGCAGGTAAAACACAGTGAATGCGACAGATGAGAGTCTACCTTCACCGGCAGGATAATCCTGTCCTTTCATCTAAGTGGGGGCATGAGGGTGAAAGACAGCAAGTAGTCTTTCAGGACTTACTGAAGCACACCATTTCTCTCCCTTTCCCTACAGCGACATTACTGAGTCGCCTGCAAAAATAGGGCTTGACCTTAAGTGCTATGATTAGAATGATGACAAACATGCCAGGGAACCCAACTGCAATAAAAAAAATGGGGTGAATTGAGTCTCTTAATGACAGTTTATCCTGGAGAAATGACCTCCTATGCTGTGCCCCCGTTTTAACGTCCTGCAGAAACAGAAGTTAGATGGGCTTTATGAGGAAATACGTTTTGCTGTTTTGGGAAAAATCCAACAAAAAAACTTCATTCCTCCATAAAGGATCACAAAAGCTACAAAAAGTATGAGAGCCCTTTATATTTTTTAGTACAGTCGATAATTAACTGAGTGGTGTTTGTAGTTGGGGGAGAAGAGTCTCTAGCTATGCGGGGAAAAAGAACGCCCCATGTTTGAACCGCTGACACTGATTTGGGGCAGCTCCAGTCCTGGGGTCCTTCTAGATAGAACTCTAATGAGGGTCCTGCAGGACCAGGCATCTATCGCAGGATTTACAGGTCCGCTTCTTCGGGCAGCGTTGCTTTGGATGCACTAAAGGCACAGCACGAGAAAGTAAATGTGTCTGTGGAGTACACGTCCACCTGATCATGGCCCCTACATAAATTACACTTCCAGTTTAATGAGCTGGCAACTGGCATTGATGATGTACATCAAAACTGTCCATCTACACCATCACAATTGCACGGAGATCATTTGCTCTCAGGGTTGCATGCGTGTGTTTGTGTCTGTGCGCGCGCACGCACATGCGTGTGCCTGCGTGCTGGGGATGTAGGAAGAGTGGGAGAGGAGAGAATTTTTTACAACCAAAAACCCTTTAGTTGTCCTGGTTCCATGTTACTTGATAAGATGGATTTCTTTCTGCTTTACACATAGATTTTGCCAACTGTTAGAGAAGATTCGGGATTCTTCTCTTGTCATGCTATCAATTCTTACGGGGAGGACCGTGGAATAATTCAGCTCACAGTGCAAGGTAGGAAGGAGACCTAACTGGGGGAAAACATGACTTTTAGGACAGTAAGTGTATGCCCAGGCTTGGACCTCTGTGTGTTGCTATGTTAACACCTCCTGCCTTCCAGGAAATTTTGAATATGTTCAAAGTTAGTGTTTAAACAGAACTTGGCAGTGTGTGTGATGGTGCCACGGTGCAGCCCCAAAAACACAGGGAGCAGAGTCCTGAAAGGAATTGGGCCAGATGACCCCTTAGTCCCATTGAAGGCCCAAATGCAGGAGTGCACCTGCTTAGCCAAGTGGTGGGAATGCTTGTGCGAGGCGATCCAAAGGAGAAGGAAACCTTAGCATTCCTAGCCAAAATATTTTTTTTTGAGTTCTGGATTCTAAACCAGAGGAATGACATTTAATCCACAGCCCACTCGGGCCCGGCACTGCCATCAAAGCCTGCCGTATAGCCCTGCTGTCAACACCGGGCTGTTTGGGAAAGTGGAATTTCTCCTCCCCGAAATGCAATTAGGGAAAAAACGCTTCCAGTAAACGCGTCAGCCGCCGTCGGAGGCTGACAAAGCTCTTCTGAGTCATGCTCAGCATTTCCACCTGCGTCTCTGTCTGAGCCACGTCTGAACTAAGCCCGGTTTTCCTGTCGATTGCACAGAGCCCCCAGACCCTCCCGAAATTGAGATCAAAGACGTGAAGGCACGCACAATCACCCTCAGGTGGACCATGGGGTTTGACGGCAACAGCCCCATTACGGGCTACGATATTGAATGCAAAAATAAATCAGGTAAGTCCTTTATTTCCTCCAGCTTTATTTCTACTTCAGAAAGCCCTTTCATTGTTTTCCTCAGTTATTCCTGATTACCTGTAAGACTAAACCTCGACTCAAGGAAACTCAGAGGGCACTCTTTTTACCATTTGTCTTGTCTTGCTCAGAGCACATGAGGTTCCTTTGCGGGTGGGGTCTGTGTGCGGGCCCGCCTCTACCTTCCTCCTTTCCCTCCGGACCCCAGGCTTGCTCCCCGTCCGCCACCTTAACCCTTCTTGCCACCGGCCTGAAAGCGGCATGTTATGTTTTCTGCCCCCACCCTCTTCATATCCCATTTCCCCAGCCGTGGGGCTGCTCTAGACAGGGACTTCCATCTAGAGCCTGGAGGTCCACTGTGCTCAGAGTCTGTAAGCCGGGTCTGTTCAGAGGCAGAAGAGCTGTTCCATGTGGAGACTCGCACAGACCCTGCAGGGAGGTTCTGGACGAGCCTCAGGGATGGGCCAGGGCACCTGCTCCTTCTCAGACCGGGGTCGGTTTCCCTGGGGCCAGAAGGGCCATAAATAAAACAGACCACGACAGGTGTGTCTGTTTACCCGGTTAGAGTGACAACGCCTTCGTCCCTTGGAGCTCGAGGATCTCTCATGCCGAGGGTAGAAAGCCACCACTGTGGCCTCCTCTTGGGACGTTGAGGCTCATAAAAGAGAGGAGGAGTCAGAGTAGCACCAGTGTGTGTAGGGTTAACAAAATCCTCACAGACCCCCCACATAGCCTTATTTTTCACTTTCTGGGCACTGTTCTTGACCGGGTTACATAGTGCTGACCGACTCAGGATATTTGGGCTGAGGCCGTAGTGAGAATCAGGCTTGACAGCTGGAGGAAGGCCCTGGGTGAGAAGAAGTTTCCAGACCCCCGCGTACGGGGCAGAGCAAGGGCCTGGCAGGGGCTGCATGGGGCGGCTGAGGGGGAGCCCCAGCAGCGACACGTGAGCATGCTTCCCCCCCAGAACAGCGGTTTTAGAAATAGCCCTTGAGTCTTGCAGTGCACGGCTGCATCAGGAATGCCCAGGAGAGCGGCTTGCTGACCCCAAGTCACGGCAGGGCCCCAGTAGCATGCAGCCAGCGGGCCTGCAGGAGCTCCAGCGAGGAGCCCAGGGGCTGCCAGGGACACAGTCACCGGGTAACGGGACAGCCGGCCTGGGCTGGGGGCGGGGGATGCGGTGACAGTGAGCTAGCTGAAGACAGCGCTGGCCCAAATGGGGCTCTTTCAGGAGCTAGGACACATGGGGTCCCCTGGGGGCCAAAGGGAAGAGAGGACACCTGCCTTTGTTGTAGAGACACTGGCCAGGAAAGAGCCAAGGAATTCCAAGTTCTGAGACACTCATCTTGAAGTCAAGGAAACACTTCTGAGGTGAGGCAAGTGCATTCCAGCAGAGACACTGAGGGTAACAAGGAGAACTTCAGGGAAAGGCAGACACACATCCTGGGGACAGTCTGCAGAGTCCCCAGGGTGGGGTGGCCCCTGACAGTCTCTCTGGCTGAGCATAACCACAGGATGGCTGGCTTCTGTGCTCTAGGCGAGGGTACCCCGGGGGGGCCTCTCAGGGGAGTGGTTCAATGCCTGTCTGTCTTCAGGGAAATCGGTCATTTCCAGGTGCTGGTGATGATCCATTGGTTCCACAACCAGGCCTGTCTCTAACCAGCAGTGTGCCTTCACTGTCCCCTGCTCTCAGCATTCCCCGCTGTGAAATGGGACAGCACAGCCTCTTCCTGGGACAAGAGTCCCTCAATGACCACAGGCTGCCCTCCGGCGAGAGCACCCACTTCCCTGGACCCCATGGCTCCTATGCTTACTCCCACCTGCTCTCTGGACCCCACCTCTCAGGTTACCTTTGGCCCACACCTGAGGCCAGGCCCCCTGCCACGCATTCCTACAGCATCATCTCCTGTCTTTCCTGGCTGGGCCATCATGAGCCATCATATGGCTGTTTCTGTGATTATGGGTTGTTGTTGTTGTTTTCCCCCAAATTTATGAACATTTTCTTTTGTTGCATCTGGAATTTGAGTCAAGTTAGAGAAGCTGGTCTGTACGGTCGGGCTATGGAAGACTCCCCCGTGCTTTCTTCTTGTATGGTTTCTTTCTCTCGCCCCTGCATTTAGATCTTTGATTCATTCGGACTTGATTCTTGTATATGCTGGGAGATACGGGTACCATTGGGTCTTTTCCCAGATGGGACTCCTGCTGCCCCAGTGTGACTTATTAAAAAGCCCACCTTTCCCTGGTGGTGGGAAATGCCAGCATTGTCACCGACCAGCCTTCCCTGTCCTCCTCCATCAATTTCTGGACTTTCTAGTCTATTCCATCGTTCTGTCTGTGACAGCACACCATGCTAGTCACGGAGGTTTTGCGTGTTCCACCTTCTGGTGCGGCTACTCCACCCTGCTGGCTTTGCCTTTTGACGTTTTCTTCGCTTTCCATATGTGATCCTTAAGATCAACTAGTCTAGCTCTATAAAAACAATTTTGGCATTTTTTAATTGGGATTGCATCAACTCTGCTAATCAACTTAGGGAGAACTGACATTTTTATGATGTTGTCGTGGACTGAACTGTGTCACCAAGAAGGTATGTTGCAGTTTCAGCTGCTGGTTCTGCAGAATGGGACCATCTTTGGGAATAGGGCCACTACTATTGTGACCACTGATCCGTGGGTCCTCTCCCCCGGGCTGCAAGTTCCTTTGCCACGAGACCTGGTTCTCCCCATCCCGTTCCTCCAACACCTAGGACAGCCTAGCATGCTGTGGCCCTCTGTGTGAACTCGGGGAACACTCTTCAACAAGGGAGTTGCTTTAAAGCCCCTCCTCCACGTCAGGCACGTAGCCAACATCCTCCGAAAGGTGTTTTGGAGTATCAGTCTGGCATGCATGCGTGCTCCTAAATCAAATGCCTCCAAAACCATCTGTACCCCCAACTTGAGAATCCTCAGCACCCCAGCACTCCCTGTACGTCCCCCAGAGGCAGGAACTCAGGTGTCTGGTTTCTTGTGTGCCTGGATCCCAGCACCTAGCACAGCCCCTGCCACGTGAGGAGCACTCAGGAGAGACTTGGGGTGTTTAATTTACCTGCGATCCAAATCTAAGAATCATCGTCACAACATTTCCAAATTCTAAATTGATCGGGCTCTGCATGACCTACGTAGGAGAGCTCCTTATCTATGATCTGGCTGCAGTTGGAGCCCATCCATCCTTTGCACACCCAGGGCTGGTGGCTGAGAAGTTCACACAGCCCTGGAGCTGGTCAAACCCAGTTGGAGTTAGAATTGGTTCCAGGAGAATCACTGGGGAAGAGCCCATGGAACAGGTAGGTCCGACTCCATGACCTCACGTCTCCAGCAGGGCCCTCCAGACCCTCCACTGCTTTCAGTTTGAAAGGTCTGGGCAACAGGCAGTAATTGTGTTCACGGCCAAAAAAATCACGTTAGTCTTTTCATGTACTGGTTTCTTCCTCGATAAGTTTTGGGTGTATAAAAAGGACAACTATAATTTAAGCTAGTGTAACTTACAAGCTGATTATGCAGAAAACTGGTTCTTGAAATCACAGCTTAAATGGCACTTCCTCCAGGAAGCCTTCTTTGATTACCCATTTTACTGTGTGCCCCTTCCTCTATTCCTATAGCATCCTGTCTGCTGTGGAACATTTAGTGGATGCTTATTGAATACCCAGATCCTCTACTGGGGAGATGTTTAACATCTGTCTCCCCTACTGGGAAGCTGTCCCTCTGAGGGCTCTTGTGACATTTTCAGGATGGGACTGTGTCTGAGGAGCCCTGTGCTACCACCCTGCATCCCCCACAGTGAGCAGCCCACATATGAGACTTGTCATAAACATTTGTGAACTTGTTGACTCTCGTCCTCTGTGGTAGGCAATGACATCATCTCAAAAGATACTTCTCTCTACTCTTTGTTAATTTGCCAAGAATGTAAGGTGTTGCTGTCCTTGGCCTTCATAACAGAGTGGGTCCCTACAAGGGGTCACTCGGTCTGTGCTTGAACAGCCCCAGCAATGGAAACTCACTAGCCCCAGAAAAGCACACTTCTGCCTTGGACCAGCCATGATGGTCACAAGTTCTTCCATTTCTTGCACCAGAACAGACCTTCCTGAGTTCACTGGAACTCTTCCCACCCCTAAACCCTCTGGTCAAATGAGACCCCTTCCAGGACTGGGAGACAGAGGACTCTCCTGCTTTCCTGTTTTCCAGGAAAAATAAAACATCCCAAGTCCCTTTATGTGTATCTCCTATAACCACCCCCGACCCACTCCGATCCCATCCTGCCCGCATCCTCAGCTTCGCCTCGTGTGGGCCACGTCCCACTGGTGGCCTTGGCTGCCATGTGACTGGGTTCCAAGAGAGTATTGTTTCTCCTCTCAGTGGACACAAAACCCTTCACCACCCAGTCCCAGCATCTCGCCATGTGTGTGGCTCCAGCTCCTTGGGTGCTTTGCAGAAATCCATCCCTCATTTCTTTGGAACGAAACCTGCCCCATGCATATGTCCCCCTTCTGGCCCTATCTCCTTTTGCACTGTGCCCCACAGATCGCTGAGGGGGCTCCAGTCCTTGGGACCTCTTGTCCTAGAACATAACCATCCATCCCAGGACCCCAGACTCCCTTATGCAGCTAGGTGCCGTCTTCCAGAACCTCCTTTCTCAAACCTCTCTTCCCCATCTCACCCTGAGAATATCTCCTCCATGAAGCAGACAGAGGAAAGGGGCTTTACCTGTGCCCTGTGTCTCCCTTCCAGTAACTGGTGCAGTAGAAGCAGTCCTTCTCTGAATTGCCTTGTAAATTTTACACATTCAGAGTCATTTTGTCTCCAAAACATCCTTCTGGTCACCCTCACTCCTGGTCTTTGGCCTCTAACAACATTTCTTCAGATCAAATTCACTCTTCTTATGTTTGTGCTTTGTGATCTGCTGTCCCCCTTGACTCAGGGTATGGGCCCCCAAGCGGGGATCCCCAGCGAGCACCCAGTACAAGCACCCTGGTCCCTGTGGGCTCCCTCAGGCCTTTCCTGTGGAATCGTTGAGCATTTCAGAAGCAGGAATGTGAGTCTGAACTTCCCCACCCTCTTCCTCCACCCAACTCTCTGGGGCATGTCGGGGAACCCCATCCACTGGTTCAGGGAACGTCCCTGACATCTCCTTGCTAAACCAGGGTCCAAGTCTGCCCTTGCACATGTCTTCCCACATCCACCCCCATACACTCATAAGGGTTACAGTAATTCTGTTCCTCTCCGTTACACTTGGCTGAACTCCTGGTCAGTAAGCCAAATCAAGCTCTTGTCAGTCTGATCCGGACGTATGAGATGTCCAGCAGATGTCTGGGAGATTGAACTCCAGTCTCATTAGGGGTCCCGTAGGGACTATGTGGAGGTCATGTGCTACCAGAATATGACCTCAAGCTTCAAGGTAACACAGGTGAGGGCAAACCCCAGCCCCATGACATGCAGGGCGTGTAACAGGCCTGCGTTTCTCAGGAAAATAAAAATCCCTACGTCACCAGGCTGTTGTAATAATTCAGTCAGATAGAGCCCTCCGAACTCTAGCTGTGCACCAGAATGGCCCAGAGAGAGGCTTTGCGCAGCACAGGTTCTGGGCACCATCACACAGTAATTCTGCTTCCGTGGGTCTAAAAGTGCCGGTGTCACAAAACTCCGAGGTGTTTCCCATGTACCCAGGCATTCGGGGACCACAGGAGTCACGTTTACAAAATGCCCAGCACAGCAACAGGGCAGCAGATACAACTCTGCAAGCCTGAGCTCCCTTCAGTCCTGGGTTTTCTCCAGCTGCTACTTTGACCTTCCCCGCAAGGGGAGCTGAACTGCACTGGCTACAACATGCAGATTTTTTTTCCCTCTGCCCTCCCCTTGGGTTCGCCCAGTAGCAGACACAAAGAATGATTCAGACAAGGATCCTGGCAGTGGCCGCATTCTGTCAGGGGCCCCTCTTCTGAGGCCCCAGCCCTGTCTGGACTCCAGCAATGCTGTCCCTTCCCGTTGGCTCTCCTGACCCCAGAGGGAGCAGCTCCCCACTCTTGCTAAATGCTGGGAGCCTTAGCATCCCCTGCAAGTTCCTCTGTAACAGTCCCCTTGTGAAGGACTTTCCAGCATGAACTATGAGCCCTCCTTGATACTACATCTGTTCTCTGCACCCCCAAAAGCACCATCCCTCCTCCACGGGGCAAGGACACATGTGATACGTCCCCCTGACAAATTCATTTCTTGCCCTTCCCATTCATTCCCAGCACCCCCATGCATCCTCCGGCTCTTGGACTCCCAAGCATGCATTTCTACTGGGGACTCACATCTGAGTTTATTTTCTCTGTGGTTTGCCCTTCCCAGTTGTACTTGTATTTCAATCTGCATTTCCATCCTCTTGAGGGTCAGGATCGCTTTGCCCCGTCTTATGTTTTTCGGCATACTTTGCTAATAATCCATTTCTTGTCTGTCTGCACGTCAGCATCTACAATCAGAAGCATGTTTCCAATCCCTGTCCTGACTCTTTTCTCCTGGGTGGTCACCTCTTTGTTTTTATTTCTCCTTTGATGCCATATCATTTGCCAGAAGGTGTCTGGGGATTTAACTAGATTTGCTTCTCCATCTCCATTCAGTTACTTACAAATCCTCCAGGATAAAGCATGCTTTCCCATCTTCTTAAATTTTAACTCAAAATCCATCCTGTGTTGTTTTGAACCTTATTCTAATAATCATGATCATTGACATCATCTTTTTCTATCAAAGTGTAGTAACTGCAGGAAAGAAGCTAAAAATACCACCCTTGTGCTTTGCCCTTTAACCCCTGCCTTGGCCATGCACCCATGAGCTCTTCATGAGTTGATTGGCAGGAGAAGGAGGCAGTCAGTGGACACACAAGGCTTCCTCAGACCTCTTTGCCATCTCCCAGACACATCCTCAGTGAAGATGGCCAGAGCCATCAACCACAACAAGTACCTGCTTCCTCCCAGGGCTGGTTAGCCACCCCTCTGCACCTTATGGCTCCTGAGGGTTCCTCTCTCGTCCTAGACATCTTCTCCAGAAGGCTTGGCTTTCTCCTCATGGGACAGGGTCCATATTTATGTGTCCACCCACTGGTCCTAAACCCCCACTACAGGGTCCTCTGTTGGGTCACGGTCTTCTCCTCTCCCACCGTGTGACTTTTTGCAGCATCTTCTTTATCTACATCAGTGTTTTCCCACCTTCAGTCTTCTTGACTCAAGTGATACATTTCCTTTTAGGTGGAAGAGTCATCGTTAGTCTTGATTATGCTCTGTTCCCTGGTTAGTTACAGCATTCCAAGGCAGCCTGGAAGAGACACATTTTTTGTGCAAGTCCAGAAGACCTCTTAACATTTACGGCTACCTATAGGCACACCAGTCCTCTAAACGTCCATGCTCATCATGAATGTGGAAGGGGAAGTTCTGTGTATTTGCCCTTTATGCCTCCATCTGTTAAACAGCATATATGATGTACTGTCTGCTATGCATCAGGCACCGTGTGGACACTGGGAACGTGGCAGTGAGCATGGCAAGCGTGGTGTCTGCTGCCATGGAGCCTGGAACCCAGCAGGGAGCACTGAACCTCAGTGAGATTTCTACAGGGGTGCTGAGTGCCACCTAAGAGAACACTGGGGACCGCAGAGCTGTCTAAGCCTCATCTCCGTCCGCCACCTTCTGTTCTTGTTCTCCCGCAACTGACATCATCTCTTGACCCTCAGCCCGTGATTAGCAACTGCCCAAACCCTTTCTGAAAGGAGAACCATTTACTCCTCATGGGCTGAAATTCTAAATGCAGCAGGTACACATTGTCACCTATTCAATGATAATTCTTCCTATGAGTCTGTGCTCTTGTGAAAACTAGCCATGACTGAAAATAGTTCCTGCAATTGAATATTTGAGATTAAGTGTTTATGCTGGAGACTGAGATTAGTTTTTATGTAAGCATTTCGTGTTGACTGCTGTGCTTCTGGAGAAGGAAAGATCTGACATGCTGGAGGTTCCGCTGGTCTTCCAATAACTTTGAGACCCAGAGATTTTGTGTGTGGGGGGAGGAGGGGAGCAGGGTCCAAACCATACTTCCTTTTACCATCTCGTACAATGTGCCTTGATGTGGCCGCTTCCTATTTCACTGATGCACGGTCTTATCTCTTACACCTTCCTCCTTGATACCTACCAGTGCCTCAGACGGTCCCTCCCCACCCCCGACCTCGGCTGCCTACAGCCCTTGTCCCCCTCAGCATGGGTAATGAGTTTGTAGTGTCCCCCTCTGATGGCGACCCCCCCCGCAATGCACTGGGAGCACTGCTTTGAGAATTCACTCTGAGTTGTAACTATTCTTTCTTTCCTTCTTCCTCCCTCTGTGTGCGTGTGTGTGTGCATGTGTTTAATTCCTACTTGTGAACTTTCAGAGGCAGAGGAAAAAAACTCACGTCTCTATCTCTTCTTTTTTGAAAAACAAAACCCAAAAGACTCCTGGGATTCTGCTCAGAGAACCAAAGATGTTTCCCCTCAGCTGAACTCGGCCACCATCATTGATATCCACCCTTCCTCCACCTACAGCATCCGCATGTACGCCAAGAACCGGATTGGCAAGAGCGAGCCCAGCAACGAGCTCTCCATCACCGCGGACGAGGCAGGTGCGTGTGAGTGGGTGAGGCCCCCGGGCCCAGATAGCTAATACAGAATCAGGCCATTGTCTGTGCCTGGTGGAGGCCTTTTGAAGAATACCCCCATGGCACCAGGCCCTGTTAGAGACACAGACAGCACTTTGCCTTCTACTTTGAAGACACTGTTCTTGCAACTTCGTTCAGGGTTCTCACATACAAGAACTAAAACACAGACATAGGAATCTGCCAGTCTGGTGATATTTAAAGAGCTGATCCATTTTTACATTTCCTTTGTTTGGATGCATGGAGTCTGGATTGACAGGAGAACCATGAGTGTATGTCTTACCCAAGGCCCGGTGGAGTCCAGGTGTGAGTCGGTGGTTTAACTAGGAAATGACAAGAACATTCTGTGTATGAGGAGTTGGGAGATAGCAGTAGACGATATTTTATTGACTAGAAATGTCAATATTTCTATAGTAAACTTTATTGTTCTTCCTATTATGAAGAAGTTCATATTCAGTGTTGAAAATTTAGAAGATAGAGATAGGCATTTTGAAGAAGGCAAAACCACTTTCCCAATCCCACCACCTATGGCTACCTGTGGGCACGGTGCTATCACCTACTGAATCATTCATCACACACACACAAACTCTCACACATGCATGCATGCATGCACACACTCTCGGCCACCTCACCCCATCCACCGCCACACGCACATGGCTACCAAGGGTGAACTGACCAGTTTGTGGAGGTCTGAGCCATTGGGCAGTGCCAGTGAAGGCTGGCTGTCAACCCACATCCTGGCAGGAGAGGCGGAAGCCAGCTGCCATTGAGCAGCTCTGGGGAAGGAAAGGCAAGGACCCAGGCCTGGCTCAACTCTTGGGAGGAAGAGTGTCCAACCTCCAACCTGGCTTTCCATTCCCTAACAGGAATCAGAGCTAATCAGCCACTAGCTACTGCTGCGGTGAAATCGGGCCTTAGTCTCATATCCTGTCTTTACCACCAGGTTTAAGGTGGTCCTCCCCAGATGAGTGAGTGCACAGGAAGATTGTTCCAGCTTTCAGCTGGGGAATTAGGGTTGTTCCTGACTTCTTCCCTCCATCCCCTTCTCTTTGAGCCTCATTAATGGCATTCTAAGAAGACATCACTCTGTAGACCCCTTAAGTACTTGCCTCCAAAGGTGTCATAATGATACCTTCTACCATCTATTTCACAAATCCTGTATTAGTAGACATGTTTGTTGTTTTCCATTTTTTATTACTCTAAATGCCACTGTGATGAACATCCTTTGTGGCCTGTTTTTGGACACTTATGATTATGCTCTTCGGTTAAGTTCCAAGCAGCGAGATTGCTTGGCCAAAACAAATAAAAACACTTAACTGTGCTGCTACGTGTAGTCAGTACCATCCGCGGGAAATGGGTGACATGGAAAGTCCTTCCAGCAGTAGGAATGGGCCCTTCATTCTCCACCTGAGAACACACCGGTTCTGGAAAATTGTTTTCAAGGGTGGGTGATAGGATAGCTTTATTCTTGAGTGTCTGAGGATGAGCCATTTCTACTGCTTAGAAACTCTACGTGATTTCTCATCTGCAAAATGGACGTAATGATGCCTTTCTCCTCCGCATCACAAACAGATGGATAATTAGGGGAGAGGGGATGCAAGTTCTAAAAGTACTTTGTATTTCTCAGAAACAAGTGAGAACTGAATGTCAACGTGCTCCTGCAGAACTAGAATCTTCTTTAAATATTTAAACAACCCCCGAATTTCGTGGAATTTCATCACGTTGTATATTTTGGAAGGAGATGTTGACCCCAAATGTAATCTTGGATGCACTGCTCAACCGTCTCCTCCTTCTTAACCCTTGCTCTAACTGTGCCCCATCTGGACTTCCTTCTCAAAAGAACTGTATTTTCCAATGGTGCCTCTGGTGGCGGCCTTTGAGATGGCCGTGATGAGTCCTGCTGCTGGTGCTCTTTCTTGGGCTCTCTGTGGCCTCTGCTGCATCTGACAGTTGCCATGGCAACATCTGTCTCCCCAGCCAGAAGGCCAGGTGAATAGCCACTCCAGGCTCCTGGCCTGCAGGACCATTGCCTGGGCCCTCTGCAGACAGTCTCTTGGTTTCCAGGGCTGACCTCTGGGATTGGCCTGTGCACGGGCTTCTAGGGCCCCATGGAGCCTCTCTGATTTACTATTTAGATGAGCAAGGGGAAAATGCAAGGAGGGGAGCAGGTAGAGCAAAGGGAAGCTCCAAAACAGAATTTGTCTTTGTCTGGTGCATAGGCTTTGTGGCTGACATGCAGAAATCAGGTATTCTGACTTGTGACTCACAGAGAAGGTAGGGCAACTGTCCTGGCCACAGGTCCCCTCATCAGAATTGCTTGCAGTGGCAGCAGATTGCTACTAATGCTTCCCAGCAGGTATATCCCAAAGCACATTTTTGGGGGGTTACTGTCATCTCAAGGTGACCTTTTTCCATCCTTATTGCTCACTTTCCTTAAGAAAAAAAGGGGGGGGGGCCATCTCTCAAGCAGGCCATCTCTCTCTCAAATGGAAGCTGTAGACCCTCTCATCTCTATGGTAATACAGAACCCAGGTCTCAGGCCCAGGGGACTTCTCTCAGTACCGAGCTGGAAATGTGTCTATGAGGTGGTTAGGTTGGGGTCTTCCCCACCTCCTCTGCTTTGAAGCTACACTCGTCTTCCTATGGCCCCTTCCTGCCCCCAGTTCTCTGCATGTGTGCTGTGCCCTCTGTCTAGAAGGCCATCCAAGTACCCTCTCTCCCCAGATGACGTTAATGCCTCCTCCCCACCACTAAATAGGAATCCTTCTGACAATTGCCTCCGAGGCACGTTGTCCTTTCTGCATGGACCTCAGGGTCCTGGGTGATGCTGTGTCCCCCTCAACATCAGTGGCTACAGGCTACTCCTATTTCCCTCTTCATCTGTGTGTGGCACAAGGCAGACCTTTCATGGAAATCCCATGTGGGAGGAATCGTCATAGAGAGGCCTCGCAGGATTGTGTTAGAATGGGTGTAACAGTGATCGTGTGTGTGTTTGTGTATAGGATGTATTTGTACTGACATTTGGAAGGGGCTTATAAAGGAGGAAAAGTAGAGAAAGGCAAAAGGGAAGGGCTTTGGAGGGTAGAAGAAGAAGGCACACCTAACCAGAGCTCTAAGACCAGCAGCCTGAGATTCCCAGCCCTGTCCTGATGGGCCGGGGGTGTTCCAGGTCACAAACCGAAGCCCAAGCACAGCAGGCCTGAGCCTGCTTGGCTTCAGTCTGCCTACCATAGTGCGAATCTTTGAATTTAGGTGCCAACTTTTGAAATTGGGAAAATTTGCATCAAAATCCAAATTTAGCGTTCCTCCTGAGTGTCTGCTTGGCACCGATCAGCTGGAGCCAAGTATATCGAGGTTACTTTGAGGCTGAGCATGGGCTCCCCTCAATTAATCATCATCCCACCCTTCTTTCATTTAAGGGTTTAGCAACTTCCAGCCCATGGGCCAAATCCCCCTTACAAGCCTCAAGCAAAGAACGGGGTTTACATTTTAAAAAGAAGACTATGGGGATGCCTGGGTGGCTCAGTGGGTTAAAGCCTCTGCCTTCAGCTCAGGTCATGATCCCAGAGTCCTGGGATCAAGCCCCGCATTGGGCTCTCTGCGTAGCAGGAAGTCTGCTTCCCCCGTCCCCCTGCCTGCCTTTCTGCCTGCTTGTGATCTCAGTCTGTCAAATAAATAAAATCTTTAAATAAATAAATAAATAGAAAGAAGGCAATGTAACAGAAACCTCCCGTGGACTACAGAGTCTGAATATTCACTATTTGGCCCTTTACATGAAAAATCCACAGATCCCTAACTTAGGTCTTGCTCTGGCAGGAATTTGAGTTTGGGATTCCTGTTGTCTCTCCTAATGCAGAGCTTAGTGAAGAAGGAATCCCTGCCATCTGCACAGAATTCTTACCTAATTTTGGAAAACAGTGTTTCTCAATGCCACCACACCCAAGGTGTTTTCATGTGAAAGTGCACAGGGGGGTTATCAAACACTCTGATGTCCCGACACACAGCAGGGACCTCACTGTCTAGTGCTCTCCTCCCAACTCCCCTTAGCATCCCCTAACCCCTCAAAGAGGAGGAGGTGAGGAAGGAAATAGAGATGCTGTCATAAGTCCACAGGATTAGACCCTAACAGACCAGAAATGCACTGACTCGTCAGGCTCATTCAAGACCCATGAGCATGTCCCATCCACAGGTGACTGTCACCAAGACCAACTTCCCCTAAAGGTCACATGTCACCTATGGCCTCTGCCCAACTTTGGGATGGCTGATCCCTTCACCATTTTCATTATGAATCTGCCCCTAGAACCTGGACATTCAGTTCTTCAGGAGCTCCCTGGGAAACCACTGAATTTTTTCAGAAGCCTCAGAGTAGAAGGTCGGAATTACGGAAGAGTCGCCACATGGAGTCTTTGGGTTTCCGTTGGATCGGCACTAAATTAACATCCCTTTGTACCCTTCCTGATCACATTCCAGAGCAGCAGCTCCAATCTAGAGGAAGTGCCCCCTCTCTGTGCTGAGCTGGGGGAGGAGAGGACAGGATACGATGAGGCTTAAGGAAGAAAAGGCATCCACAGGGGTAACAGTAAAAGTGAAGCATGGCACACAGTAGGGCCTGGTGTGGCATCAACTGTATTCCTCCAGGGGACGTCAAAGGCACACAAACGTCTGCCCACCAGGAAGAACCAGGCATGCCCTGCACCTGAGCCTTCAGCAATCTGCCTCCATAGCTATCGTCTTTCTTCAGCTTCCATTTAGAGACTTTGGAAATTAAACCAAACAAATTATTGGCTGCCTTACTGCTCCTCATTCATGCCCTGTATACACTCCTTGGCTAACCTAGAATGTTCTGGAATGTTTTGGAATATTCCTCCCCCTCTTCCCACACCTCCTCAGGTGTTTGGTCAAAGGTCATCTCAGTGAGTCCTACCTTGACCCCCCCCATTTAAAGTCCAACCCACTGCCTACTCTGGCACACTTGGCGCCCTCCCTCCCTCAATATTCTCCTTTGTAGGAATAACATCACATCACCATCAACATAACATATAATTTATATAAAAATAAGTGAAAAATGAGTAAAAACCGGTATATACTTTACCAATTTATTTTGTTTCGATCTATTTTGGGTCCCTCCCACAAGGTCAGGAATAGTTGCCTGTTTGGTTCATTGCTGCATCCCAAACACCAAGAACAGTGTTTGGCTATAATACGTGTCAAACAAACAAAGAGTTTAATAAGCTACTTCCTTGATATATAGTTATTACACGAAGTCATCTTTTCCCTGTCTGGGGGTCAACTATTCTTTGTTTAATTTGATTTTTACCAAACACCGTTTGGTCTCCTCTGCCCAGCGAAGAGTGTCATTCTCATCCCCCTGCCTCCAGCAGAGGAACCCATGCTTGTACCCTAGTCCTCGCCGGCTTTGGGACCTGCAGAAAAGAGTAAGCCCTCAGTAGATCCCCCAATAAGAGAGAGAAATTTGGGAGTGATTCCCATGGAGATGGTTCAGCCAGGGTAAATGATTGATTTGGCACCGAGACTCTGCAGAAGCCAGGAGATGGCTTCTTGGAGGAGAAGGTATTTCAAGGGCAGAAGGGAATTCTGAGGCTGGAGTCTTACATTCACCGATTGGAAGTGAGAGAGAGGACCATCCATGAAGAGTGACTGTCAGGGAAGCAGGAGGCAGGAGAGGAGCCTGCTGAGGAGGTGGGGAGGAGAGCCAGGCCTGGTACCTGGGAGAGGAAACAAGAGCCGAGGTCTGCGTGTCTGGCACTCAGGAAGGGCCTCTCATCACTGTCATGGCCAAACAGAATTCATAAACGTTGCCTTGCCTGGGAAGAGCATTAGGAACTGCACATATCATCTTCAATTATTCCTGTTTGGCAGATTGAACAATATAGGCTTCTGCAGAAATGCAGAGATTATTTATTTTGGAAAACCACCTTCATTATTAATTCTTACCTCCTATCCTTCTCCTCTCACAAGAAAAAGTGAAATATTCTGGTTTAAAAACAGAAGAAGAAACTACGCTTTCCATATATAGTAAAGCTTCAGCTCAAGAACATAAAAATAAATTCTTGAATGTCAGACTTCAACACAGTTTTCAAAGTTAGTTAAATAAGTGAGTACCCAATGGTTGATCTCGAATACTTTCAGCTTTGGGGAATTCAGTCTGTCTTGGATTAAATTTTACAGAAATTGTCTACTTGCCAGGAGATGAGGACCTGTGGAATAATTACAGCTCAAGAGCTTTAAGGAAAGTATGAAATTTCTGAAATCAGACTCGTTTTTTTATTGTGTTACATTAGTTGCATATAGTACATCATTAGTTTTTGATGTAGTTTCCATGATTCATTGTTTGCATATAACACCCAGTGCTCCATGCAATCTTATATATATATAATTTTAAAAGGTTTTTCCTCTAATGTTTTAGAGGAATGGAAAATTCAGTTCCCAAAAAGAACCGCCTCCTAATTATATTGGACATGACTCTAATGTATGCATATAGTTTATATTCTTTTGGACTTTCTCTTTGACATTGTTTCTATCCCTTTATTTTTGAGGGAGAGGTTTGGACTAGATTGGAAAAGCAAATTCTCCCCAATTCATGACTGCATCACTGACTTTACATTTTCTCATAGAATCAAGGTCATTTTGCAAACACTATCCTCTTATCTTTGTTTTTAAGCATGACTGTATCATATTGAGGCTGGGATGCCTACGTTCATAGCCTCCCCCTGCCCCCAGAAGGCCCCACCAAAGGCCACAGCCAGAGACACCCAAAGGAAGCAGGATAAGGTGCTGTCCCCACTTTACTTGCTGTTCCTCACCAACGAGATCTTCTTTAAGTCTGATTTTGCACAATTAAATTAAAATAATGCAGCACCCATATAGCTGTCAGACCTCAGAATCATTTTTTTCAAGAAGGATTTTTGTAAATGAACCCCATGCTTCTCGATAACCACAGAATTATCAGCATGAGAGAAATCACAGATCTTCATGGGAGCTTGTATCAAAAGGCAGTCCTGCTTGAAAGGCATCACCCTGTGAGCAGAAATTAGGTACAGAGCTATAAGAACAATGATGGTGGGTCACTGGATGCCAGGCCCTCCCTTGGTCCCTGCTCTGGAGTCGGCTTCAGTGCTGACACTGCCTTCCCGCATGGGGACTCATGGGTAGACCCAAGAGCCCGCAGCACCCCCAGCAAATTAGCTGTCCCCAGGACCTGCCGGGTGAGAGAGGTGTGCTGTGCATTCTGGTTGGCATGTTGCTTTACCCTTCAAAGCGGGGACTCGCTCTGGACCCAGATCAGGAGGCCATGAAGCTCGGGGTCAGCTGGCAAGGACAGCCTGGTGCAAAGGTGTCCCTGCACCGAGTGCCCAGTACCACTGTGATTGTGACGGTTCCCACACTGAGGTAGGGGAGACTGGGGGGTGATGCCCAGATGTGCACAGGCAATGCTGGTGGAGGGAAAAGAAAGCTCGAAGACAGAAGGTCAGATCTGCCCAGGGCAGGTGCATTTGGGTTCCACTGAGATGTTGACCGTGGCTGGGCCCGGGGGTCGGGGTGGTGCGTGGAGGGTGAGGGTGCAGAACAGAGCATGGAGAAGGAATCAGGACCCAGAACGCAAGAACACAGGGAAGTGAGCGTGATGACCGCGTGGCTTCCAAGGTGCTCTGAGAACCGCGTCCCCTTTAAGAGAGATAAAGCGGAACCCAATGATAATGATTATTATTGCTTGTATTTACTGAGTACATTATTTTCATAACAACCCTATGATGTGCACTTTATTGTCCTGTTCTATAAGGAAGGAAACAGAGACACAGGGGAATTAAGTAACCACATAGCTGCTAAGTGAGATAGCCAGAGTTTGGACTCAGAAAGAAAGATGGAAACACCCATCAGCTTAGCAACTCTCTTACTCGAAACTTCTTCTCCTGAACCAAGGAGATCATGTTTCCCTTGACCTTGCCTCTCCTCTAATCTGACCTTTACCTTTACCCTTCCACCGATTTCCAAACCCTTCAAACCAGCTCGCAATCAGTACTGCTACTTTCTCATCTGCCCTTTGCCTCTCCCCCTTCTGCAAAGGGGCATCTCCACGTCCACAGAAACGGCCCTTGTGCAGCTCAGCAGGGATGGCAGAACCGTCCATCCCACAGAGACCCCAGAGGGGTCTCTCCCTCCGAGTCCCGAGTTCCCTCTTGCTTCTGCTTCTTGGAAGATGCTTCAGTGCCCTCCGTGCTATAGGACTCTTCTCTGTCACAGTGCATGCATTCTGCTGTCCTGGTAACACGTGAGCTCTCGGTGGACTAAACATGTTCTGCCTCTTAGTTCTACACTGTGTGCCTGGTGCTCGCACGTTTCTGATACCCAGTGACTGACTGGAACCGGCAGGTAATTGGAATCCTGCAAGTCTTGGAAATAGGGTGGTGTGAGTTGCATGCTTTGACTCTTTAACTCTGCTTCTGCTTTCTGAGGCTACCACCCCTAGGTCTTGAGAGTTTTCAAGCACAAAGTGTGAAAAACCAAAGCCATCAAAGGGACTCAAAAGCAGAAGAATCCTGATTTTTTTTTCCCCATGACCCCAATGCCATTGTCCCGAAACATGAGTTCCAAGGGAAAAAGAAGGGTCTTCGACAGGCACCACAGGGTTTCATAAAAGCCATGTTGTCTTACCCCTTCCTGTCTTACCTGGGAACTTGCTCAGACTTGAGTTGATTAATCACGTTATCAAAGGTGTGGTGAGGAAGAACGCAAGGACAGGTCCTCAAGGTTCATTTTTCGTGGGAGCAAGGACACACAGGGCAAATTCAGTACCAACAACTCAGCCAGATTGGTCTGCTCTCTAGAGCTGCAAACACACGTCTCTGTGCTGCTGGGGGCCTGTCTCCTGGGCTGGCGTGTTGTGTAGACATCAGCCTGCTCTAGAACTCGGTTCTAACCTGTGGGTTTTGGTCTTTACAGCTCCTGACGGCCCACCTCAGGAAGTTCACCTGGAGCCCCTGTCATCTCAGAGCATCAGGGTCACCTGGAAGGTAAATTGAACAAACCCTTGCATTCCTGGCACTGTGTTTGCGGGGTGAGCATTTCACGCACAGGCCATGTTAGGGTGCCAAGACAATGACATTGTGCGAGACTTTGGTTTTGCCCTGTTAGATTAAAAGCTCTTTTCTTGACGTCCAGTATATGTGTCCACATTCTGAATACTTTCACAGCCAATTCCGTTTGGAGAGAGAGTGGCGTTGGCGTGCCTTGTTTTCGTCCTTTTAATTTGATGGGGTCCCGAGAGCTGGTTGCCGCACAAGTAGGGGAATGCATGTGCTTGGCACACCTAGCTTCGGTTCAGGGGACCGAAGTGCTTTTTTCTAAGTGCTTTTCCAAAGTGGCAGATCCGAGCATGGCAGATAGCCCACGGAACTGGCAGAAAAGACTGTCACCCTCAATGTGCCACCAGCTAACAACATCCTCGAGAATGCCCTTCCCTTCCTCCTCAGTGTGGTGGCCTGTGGAGCCAGCTGCCATCCAAGGCAGTGGTGCCCACACATGGCTGCAGATGTGGGCTGGCCACTGGTCAGCCAAGGGCTTGTGGCTGGTCACTGCGATAGACCCTTGAGCTACAGAGCAAACAACCACACAGGCAGCATGGTTTCGCCCGGCCACCATGTTTTTCACAGCAAAGGCATTGGTGAAGGAAGCCTAGTTGGTTTACGTGCTGGAGCATGCTGGTCACGTGAGGTCCCACTGCCCCAGTGATCTTGAAGTCACTCACCCAGCAGGGAAAGCTGTCTTGGGAATTACTCATCCCTGGATGGGCTTCTGCAGATGGTGACTGTGGACTCTACTTAGAATGTTCTTGTTGGGTCCCCACTTGTGTGAGCCACACTGGCTCTTCCAGTTCTGAGGTTCCCTTTCTCTGCTCTCCCCCTTTCCCTGCGTCCTCATTCAGAGCAGAAGCCAACACCCACAGTGGGGTCCTCGAGTGGCTCGCCCCTAAAACCATAAAGACCTAGCGCATCACCCCTGTTGTTGGTGTTTTCCTTCCGGTGCCAGCTTTTTTGTAAAGGGAGCTGCCTCTGTAACAAACAGGTTAGGGTGGCCTCGTTGTCAGGGTGGCCACCATCTTCAGTGCCGATGCCACAGCCCGTTTCGGTGAGCCCTTATACCCCAGCCGGTAGTTGGCTCCAGCGGACAGCAGGCCGGGGTGTTCGGCCGCACAGACAGCACCGGCCGAGCAGCGTGGGAAGGGCTGGCGTTTCTGTGAGCGTATCTGCCAGCTGCGAGCATCACACACCATACAATAAAAGGCCCTCAGCGAGCCATAACCCTGGACCCATCCTGGCCACTCTGCAGACGGGATGCTGACTCACTCTGCCTCAGTTAATGGCTCTGTGAGGCCTCATCCCCTGGCTCTGCTCAGTCTCACACTTTGCCACTGAGGAAGGCCACCTACTCCTGTGGCCCCTAAAGATTTCTGGGTCCTGCCTGAGAAAGGTTCTGTCCTGGAAACTTTCGAGACTTTCCAGGTATGGTGTCCTTTCTGTCTCCAGAAGAGAAAGAAAGCTAAAGTCAATAAATTGCAGTTAAAGTATTTCTTCTTAATGCCGTATGGAAAGAAAGCCCTGCTCCCGCTAGATCATGAGCCAGTGGTAATGCACGGTTCCTGGAGCAGTGGTTTCTCTCGGAGCTGTGGGCGGATATTGTGGGGCCTGTCAGCACGGACAGGTGTCTGGGAGATTTAACAGATTGAACCAGGTAAGGATCCCCGTTCGCTGGCTCATCATTTCACATCGGCCTGGTTACGTCATGAGAGTGCATCCCTGGTTCAACTGAACTGTATGCTTTTATCTACAATCCAAAGTATATGTAAAGGACATTTTCCTGCATGAAATATGACTAGATTTTATGGTGTAAACACCAAAGATTTGCATTTTGTGTAAGGAGACTGACCAGAGAGGGAAAGAGAGAAGGAAGTAAGGAAAGAAGGAAAAATCACATTAACCCAGAGAGGGAACCGTGCCCTAGTCGACAGGACAGCAACACCACGGTCATGGGGCAGAGAGCTGGAAGCTCATTCAGGGTCACAGGACAACTGACAGAAGTGAAAGCTGCACTCAGAGGAGAGAGGAGACAGAGGGGAGAATGGTGCCGTGGCTTTGGTGGGAAAACAGCCATTTTAGACTCTTGACCTCTGAAGGGTCCCAGGCACTCTGGCAGCCTTTAACACTGGAGCTAGATCCTGGTTGTTTAATTATAGTATAAGCAACCCTTCTGTGACATATCCATCCCACTGAACAAAATAAACAGCACAACTTCCCTTTTTTATTTTAGCCATGTCTTTCATCAAGGAAAAGATACAAACTTTAAAATTTCAAGCCTGGTGAAGGTTCCCCATGACCCACTGAATGTAGACAGAGACCCACTGGCCTCAAGAGGCCATTCAGCATTGGCTACAGGTGCCACCCCCACCTTGCCCCTGTTCCAACAGGCCTTTCATGTACCCACAGCTGGCATCTCCCTCCTCCTTCGCCATCACTGAAGACACTCTCACACCCCCTACCCCATCTAGTCCTGCATGACTCTGGAAGGAACTCTCTGAGCCCCCGTGTGACCTCATTCTTGGTGACAGCTCAGCGAGGCCCCCATCCCACGGGTTCTACCTTCCACATGCCTGTACCTCCTCTGTGGTTCAGAGAGCTGCTTAAGGTCAGGGAGGACCTTGTTCACCTCTGGTCCCCAGTGGGTGGCACGCTTGCATGAATGAATGAGGGAGGGAACAAATGATTGGATGAGGACATCTGTGAGTTGAGAATGAAGGAGTCTACAGCCCAAGTGTTCCAATCACAGCAGCCTCCCAAGCATTCCATCTTTTAGGAACTGCCATGGAGAAGGCACCCAGCTGGGAGGAGCTCCGAGCTCCAGGCGGTACTATCATGGGGTCTAATTCAAGCTGCCGTGAAGTTCCCTGAGCACCCCCGTGGTGGGCGCCCAAGACTGCCATCCCGCTCCGTGGAGCACAGGGACCCACCACTTTGCCGATGGGCTTCTCCTGTAATTTACTGAAAAATAAATGACAGTAATGGTTCAAAAAATTTGCAGTAAGTGTCAGAGGAAATGGCCCTCTGCACATCACATCAAATGTCAGCCTTCAGGAAGATGTCCAAGAACCAGTGCCCTATTAAATCGGGCTTTTAATAATTTTAAGTATTTGGAGTTAAATAAAAATGCTGAGCAGTGCCTTGACAGGAACTCAATAGATAGCATAAGTGGTTCCAAATAACTAAAAAGGAAGTAAATGATAATAAAGATTCATTTTCTAGCTCTTGTTCCTCCCTTTTGAAACACAGAAGAGTTTGCATAAGCAAATGCAGTTTCTTGCAGTTTTTGCTGGGGTTATTCAAAATCAGAGAGAATATGGGGGCACCTGGCTGGCTCAATCAGTTAAGCACCTGGCTCTTGATTTCAGCTCAGGTCACAGTCTCAGGGTCGAGGGGTCCGGCTCCACGGTGGGCTTGGAGCTCAGCTTGGAGTCTGCTTGCCCCTTTCCCTCTGCTCCACACCCCTCCTCTCAAACAAAGAAATAAATAAAATCTTTAAAAAATCAGAAAGAGGGGCGCCTGGGTGTCTCAGTGGGTTAAGCCTCTGCCTTCAGCTCAGGTCAAGGTCTCAGGGTCCTGGAATTGAGCCCCGCATTGGGCTCTCTGCTCAGCAGGGAGCCTGTTTCCCCTGCCCCCGCCTCTCTGCCTCTCTGCCTACTTGTGATCTCTGTCAAATAAATAAATAAATAAAGTCTTTTTTAAAAATCAGAATATTTAAAGCTACTGATTATTGATAATATATTTAATTAAGTACCTCAAAATCATAAACCTAAAGGACAATTTTTTGGCTTTTCAGAAAATTATGGTTATAGTCTACCTCCCTAAGTGTCGAAATACTGACAGAATAAGTCTCTTTTGACAGTGCCTGTCACCTTCTCTTCTGGTCAGTCTCAGAACCAACCAGTCCCATTTTATTGCAAACAAAGGGCAGTTTGATTGCCTGCTATCTGTATGTGTTCACAACATAAAATCTTAAGTATCTGAAATATTTAACTCTTACAAGTATCTCAAGACATTTCTCCAGAGGATGCAATAAGGCAGAGATTTTTTTTCTTCCTCTTGATGTAAATATTTTCTTTTGTTTTGAATGAGAAGTCTTTTCAGAGCCATATGCTATTCCAAAACTATGGACATTTCAGTTGTTTAAACATTACAGTACTAAAAACAGTTGTCCAGACTGACACCTCGGGACAACATCCTGAGAAGAATTTTGCCACTTTCGTGCCCCTCTGTATCCAACCCTTTGGCTGGGTTTCATTTAGAATGAACAATGTTACAGAAGAGATTACCTGATTTCCATAAAATTTGAACATCTCATATTTAGGGATTTAATTAAATTTCAGTAATACTTTTAACTAAAACACCACATCTGCACAATCCCCAGTAATTCCAACTAATTGAGGCATCATTGCAATATGTTATGTTTCCCAGATGAGCTCTTACAATGGGAAAAGGGCTTAGCTTGTCATTTAAAAACAGACCCGCCTGATTTCCAGTGACCTTCATCCTAATGATATAATAAACTACAGCCTCCACTTGACTCCGGCATCTAAATCCCTCTACCCAGGAAATGGCACGCCATGTTGGAAAAGGACTGTCTTCTAGAATGCTATTTCCTGGCTGGGGTCCCTGGGAAACCAGTCTTTCTGAGCACTTGCTGTCCGCCAGGCATTGTGCTCAACTTTGCATGCATTATACCGTTAGATCTGTGTACTGGGTATACCGGGTTTCATACAAACTCCTGACCTAGAAGGGATTTACCCAAAATCTGAGGGCTTGGGACTGTCAGGTCGAGGACCCTCACCGGCATTTTCCAACTGGTTTCTAAGCAACCAGTAAGCTAAGGTACACAGGGTGCCAAGATGGTGTCTTGTGCATAGTAAGTTTCTACAAATATTAGTTTCTTGTCCTGTTCCTTCCAACTTCATGTTATAAATTTTACTTGACTTTAATATTACAGAAAATAGGAAAAATGTAATTTCTACCTTATCCCTCTTTCTTTCCAAATGTAAACTTAGCCTAGCATACGTGGAGTAGTAAGTCAACACCCCTTTTTCCAACATCCACTGACATTCAAAAGGGTCGCCTTGAAATTAATTTTACTTCATTCCTTGACTCTCACCTTAATCCTCAGGGTATGAAAAATTACAAAATTTACATTTCTTCATCAATTTGTTCTAGAGTTGGATTTACAGCAGCTTTATTAAAAATCCCAATGACCAATATGTCTTACAAATATTTAAGGAACCGTCAGCCCTTCTCAAATTAGCAAGTCAGCCTCTTCCCCCTCTAACAAGAGGAGGAAAATCCAAACTGATTTCAGAACCTTTTGGTTGTCCACATACCCTGTGATTCTTCTCTCTCAACTTCTCACAGCTGACTAGCTCTGTGAGGATAGAGGGTGTATTTTATTTTGTTTGTTTTGTTTTTGTTTGTCCACTATATCCCCAGTAGAAGTATATTTAAATATTTGTTAAATAATACATGAGACACTCCCATTGTATATATTCATGTTAAAATATTCATATCCATAGGAGCTACCTTTTCTTTTGGAAACCCTTGGACTATATGCACATCTTACTTTTGTGTGCATGTGTAAAATATACAAATCCCTTTAATAAAACCACTCATTGCTCCTTTGCCTCACTTGGCATATATTTGGCATCTCTCCCCATTGATGCCTTGGATTAGCCTTCCTGGTTTAGCCATGGGATTGGCCTTCACCAGTGACCCCAGTTCTTTGCTCCAGAGAAGAGCCTCAAGCCAGGCTGCCCAAAGGGTCCTGGCTGGCCTCCCAACCTAAGCAGGCGATTCTCCTGGTTCCCAACCCCCAGGTGTAACGAAAAAAATGCTGGCCACATTTCCAAAAGGCTGCTCAGCCACCGGGAGTGTGGGTCCAGGTCTGACACCAGGGATGCTGGAGAGGTTGGCTCAGACTCAGTATAAGGAGGCCTATCCCAGTGTACCTCTCCAGCTAACTGACCCTGACAGGACACGAATTGGGCTTGGACTAAGAACTAGGACCAAGGCCATCTCCATTCATCAGCTGGCAGTCCTTTCAGATGGTTTATTCTGAATGCTTCACACTGAGCCTGGATGAACCTGACAAGGCAAGGCGTCCGAGAGTGGCACTTCCGTGGTTCTGTTTCAGAGCTGTTAGGTTATAGACTGCTAGGGTACGGTGAGTCAGGTGGCAAGGACGGTATTTTTGCCTTGATAGAGAACCTATCATCAAAGATGCAAATATGAGTAGTGCATAAGAATCATGAGGTCATAACTAAAAGAGCATTCTGGACATGAATTGATGACCAGTCATAGGTCTTTCTTTGTCTGACACATCAACATTACATTTTGTAAGTGAATTAGGTCCTAAAGTTGGGACATCCAACTAAAATTTGCTCATGGTTGAATAATACTGAAAATTACTGTCTATTAAGTACACTGTGCATAATTTTAGCTACAAAATCTTACAGGGACTGAAGACTATATACAAAAATGTCACTGGACAAACTTCATTATGCATAGAGTAGGATTAACAAATTAAATCCATCTACAATAAGTAAATTGCATATAATAAGAATATGATATGATGAGATGGTATGTATGATATAAAAAGTACTGGATTAGACTTCAGGAAAATTAGATATTACTCTCACTTCTATACCTAATAAAAATGACCTCAAGCAAGTTACTTTGTCATTGTTGAAACTCAAAACATTCACACTAGTTCCATTACTTGATAACAGGGAGGATGAAGGACGTGAGGGCACTTGGGAATCTGAAGGATGGGCCCTTAAAGGACAGACTTGGTTTTGATCTCCTCCCTGGATGCTGGCTCCCTAGTGGCTCTGGATAGCACAGCCTTTTCTGCTGACAATACATCCTAGTAAATGTAAATCTTTTAAAATTTGCCTGAACAAATTAATTAATTAATTAATTAATACACTTATCTTAAATGACCTAATAATTGCTAGATAAGTAGTGATTTTAAGAAAAATATTCATAAGACCGTCTCAGGTATAGTTTTACTGGTTCTCATAAAACACTGACTCTACTTTTAACAGAATAAATCAAAATTCAAGTTACAGTGGATATGGAACTAAGTATTATAAATGCGCTGATTGGCACCCATCAAGCAAGTGAGTAAATGAATATACATTGTTTTGTGTGCCTCGTTTTCCTAGAGAGCACTCATTAAGCCATGTTGCTAATAACACATTTCTCATCAGAAAAATCAAATAAGGTGGATGCGTCAGTAAGTGAACACAGATGTTAAGAGGAAAAACCAAGGGAATAACTGAGAACATGCTCAACTGGGAGCTCCACAGACGTCAGATGGCACCTGTTATGTCATGAACGTGTCCCCTAAGGCAAATGAAGAAATCTGATGTTCCTCTCATGATTCAAAACCAGGCTGGACAAAGTTCCCTGTGCTCTGTTTCAGGGGGACTCTGGCCAGGACAGCTGTGAGCCAATGGCTGCAGGAGATCTTTCTGCATCTAGTCTCCACATTCATTTTCATGGTGACATGAAACAGAGCAGGAAAACACAACGTATGCTTTAGGATTCATCTAGCCAGTACAAGCCCACTTAACCTAATGCACTAAGATGTACCCAACTAACTCTATCTCAAGGCAATATTTTAAAAGCCACCTCCTCTTTGTACTAAAATCTTTGAGAACTAGTTTCACGTTCTTGTAACTCTTGTGATGGATTCCTCCCGTTAGCATTCTTTTGAAAATTTTAACGTGAGATGTAAAAAGTGCTATATGCTTTGAGTAATCATAGAAATATAGGAAATGACTCTGCCTTTTAAAGATATATTATCATTTCTGTTTTTTCTGAAAGTTCCAATCTAAAGTTGGAAGTAAGCCCTGTTTTTATCTAAATAACAGAAGAATTCAGGAGGTGTATTTTTTTTTAATTTTAAAGATTTTTATTTATTTATTTATTTGACAGACAGAGATCACAGGTAGGCAGAGATGCAGGCAGAGAGTGAGGAGGAAGCAGGCTCCCCACTGAGAAGAGAGCCCAATGCAGGGCTCGATCCCAGGACCCAGGGATCATGACCTGAGCTGAAGGCAGAGGCTTTAACCCACTGAGCCACCCAGGCGCCCCCTCCTGATTGATTCTGATTGACTTCTGGAGTCAGAATTCCCAAAAAAGTAAGGGATGAGTCAGAGAATGGGCAGTGTCACTCCCGGGGGGCTCTATACAGGACCTGGGGCTGTCTCTGCATTTGGGCACATGTCAGGTGCATCCCCCATCTGAGAACCAGAGTGGTCCCTGGGGGAATCCCACACCCAGCATAGCATGTTCCTGACAGAAGAGATGATCCTACTGAACACTTTCTCAATGCTCCACTCCTCCATTATCCATTTAAGAGTGCTCATGCCTGAAATTCCTTCAGTTGAGGTTAATGCTTCTCATTACCCAAGCACAGATAAGGGACAAAGGTAGGTAGTTCTATGGAAGCAATGCCCCTCTGTGCTTCAATCTTGACATAAAGTGTCCACGGTAGATATTAAATCCATGACCAAAAGTCTGCTGTTGATGCAGACATTGCTGGTTTTCTTCTGATAGAACATGGGTTAGGACTTCTCCATCCCAGCAAGAAAGGGGACTGACTCCATCAAGCCCTCACCCTAAGCCTTGGCCTCTCTCCAACCTTCCTCTCATGAAGGTGCCTCTCCTCCCACCACGGCTCGCCTCCCATCCTCACCCCACCTCCAATCCCAGCCCACCCTGTGAATTCTACCCCCCACTCTGCTCGCTGATTCAGTCCGCACACTGAGTCCCCCAGTCTGCAAACTGTTTCTGTCACAGGCCAGAGAGCAAAGACCTCCAGCCTTGTGAGCTACAGAGCCTCTGCCTTAACTCCTAGCTCTACCGACTGTAGCACAGCGGTAGACAGCAGTAAAACTTACTCAGCAACTAACATTTGAAGTGCATGTAATCTTCATGTGTCACGAAATATTCTTCCTCCTTTGAATTCTGCAGCCATATAAATACGTAAAAGTATATGCATTCTTAGCTAAGGGCCATACAGAAGAATGGCCAAATATGGCCGTAGGAGCACAGTTTGTCGCCCATGCCGTACTGAACACAGCCACACCTGGGAGGCAGACACGGGCCGCTGGAATACATCATGAATAGCTTCCTGTTACGTGGCTCTCCCAGCAGAGAGCTAAAGCACCAACAGACTCTTCCCAGGAGTGAAGTTAGAACCTTCCTTCCATTCAGCGGTTCCTTCTGAACTGCGGATCTTCTGTGGTCCTTCTGGACAGACCTTACATTGGCAGAAGTTACAAAGACTAGGACAGTAGTAATTCTTCCTATGGTTGAAGCAGGCCATCCCTTTACAAAGACTCTGATGTCTTTGAAAATACTGGCTTTTCTCTTGTTTAGCAGATCTGGATCAAGTGGGCCCCCCAGATCTCCATGGCTACCCAGCCATTCTCAGGGGCTCCCACTACCTACAGGGGAGTTACTCCAGGTTGGGTCCCTCTGGAGGGGCCAAGCCTTTTGAGATCACTCAGCTGCTGCTAAGTAGTTGGGGTCCCAGCCTTATGCTCACAGACTGGTACACACTCCCTCCTTGCATCCTACCCCAAACCCCTTTCCTTCTGCATCCCCATTGCTATGCAATGTCTAGAAGCACAGGTGAGATCTGTCTCTCAAAGCCTCACAGTCTCCAGGTGCACTCTTGCCTGGCTGGGCCCTGGCCTCGCCTCTTGGTGGCCCATGGACCTGTCTCCTGCAGCCCCTTCCCACTGTCTCCCTGTTTTTCCCCTGGTCTGAACCTGGACAGCTCCATGCTCTGTGTCATTCCCTTCAATGGACTCCACTCTCAGACTCTGGGACACCCATCACCCTTCTGGCCAACTCTGTTTCTTAGAAACATCAAGACATCTAGAGGCCCTGACATTAAATGTGGGATATCCTGGAGACCAGCTCTCAGAGCCAACACCAGGTGGGGTCTGCAGATGTGCTATGAATTCCTTTGTTAGTTCTCTGGCAGAAACCCCTGGATAAGCCATTAAGGCTGGTGAGAAATGCTGTGTATGGTTACCAGAAAGTGTGCTATGCAGACAACAGTGAGATTCAGAAAAAGGAGGGGACCCAGCAAGAGTAGTTCTCCAACATGTTTGTTGGTTGGATGAAGGAATGAATGAATGAGTGAGTGAATGAAACGAGAGCCATCCCACACTTGAGAAATTAAATGAAGTCCTGTGATGCAATAGTTAACCTCAATTTCATCCCATAAAACTGTAAAAGCCTGTTTCTAAAATTCTACATGTGTTTTCCAAGCCCGAGCACACACTTGGCCTCCGCCTCCACCCCAGCTGCCAGATCTGGCGAGAACTCAGTGACTATCAGCTTCAAGTCAAAGTTCTTGGCCTCTCAGTACTGTGCCTCCTTCAACGTTACCTCATTCATCCTTAATTTCTCAGACCTGCGCTGAGTAGCTCCTGCCATCCCGACCTGCACAGTCAGCACAGAACCCTTCCGAAGGGTCACTTAGAGCTGTTCCTTCCAGGGCCGTCTCTGGTTATCTCTCCCGGGTGCAGTGGGGCAGGCTGATTGCATTCCTGGGAGGCTGTCCCTTTTCGGCACTGGCTGGTCTTCCTAGAGGCTCGGATGAAATGCGCCTTCTCTGGGAATCTGGGAGTCTTTCTGCCACAACGGGAAAAGGCACCTCTCCCCTTTCCCTTCCATGATACCCCATGCCATCCCTCGGCATTGCAAGCACCATGCTCTCATGGTTCTCATGGCTCTCATCACAGGCTCCCTTGCCAGTCTCCCCTTGTGCAGGAGAGGCCCCAGTTCCTACCGCTCCAGTGAATGCATCCACTTACCGTGCAAGTTTACCGAGTAGCTTCTATTGATGCTGGGGAACAGGGGCGGGGACTGGAAGGAGGACATGAAGATAGGAAAGACATTCCACAGCCCCCGGAATAGAAGGGAAATGAGGACAGGTTACATTTCAAGTGCATTTGGAAGAACCTAAAAGGAGAATGTTTAATTCATTTTTCACCTGAGTTACTCAACATGCCCGAGTAACATGGTGTTCTTGGAATGCAGAAATCTGCAGCAGAGGCTTCTGCTCTCCGGTTGGTCGGCCGGTGAACCCTAGTATTGCGCCAAGTCTGTTCACCTGTGCTGGGAAGAGAGAGGGAAGCTGCAGAACCAGGACCTGGCTGGGGGCTTCCTAAAGAAGAGAGGCCTGCTCCAATCACCCCCATCCTTGATGATGCTGTGAGCATTTGCTCATCCCGTCCTTGCTAACTGTTTAAAGACCTCCATATCTGCCACAGGCAGCTCCCAGCCTCATTCGGACGGACACATAAAATACACCTGCGAACCACAGACAGGCTGACACCGTGCCGCTGTTGTCATGGAGATCGAAAGAGACAGTTTCTTAAGGACGTGCAGTTGGTGGGGGGGCCGGAGGCTGGAGGAAGAACCCCTGGAAGGATGAAAGAAAAAGCTGTTTAGGGAGGACTGTAAGAGGAGAAAAATGGCAGGGCTAGAAAGGGGAGAGAGTTCCCCAGATGGCAGATAAATGAGACAAGTGGAAAGAACCCAGGCTCATTACCGGATCCAAAGGTAAATGAAAGGAAGAGTAGTAGTCAACACGGAAAAACAACTAACCCTATATGAGAAGCACAACCGTGAAGAGAGAAGGGCTCCTTCCAGAACTGTGGCACACTCGAAGGGGCTTGGAGAAGGTAGAAACAGGACGCGTGTCAGTCAGAGCGATCTGTAAATAATGCGATCGGGCAATTGCCTTCTGAGATATACAGTGAGCCCTAGACGTCCCTTCTTTTTTTCCTTTTTTCTTTTAATTTTTCCATTCACCTACTCTCCAGAGTCTTCCTTTAATACACATTAAGAGGACTGGTTGACCGGTCAGATTTGCTATGACTCTGTGGGTCTGCCGTGAATTATCCTTATTCTAAAAACATGTCACCCATGAGATGGGCAAACAAGTGAACAAACTCCAGGATGCCTGCGTTGAGAAGGAAAGGAAAAAGGATGACTTTGTGCAAACAAGTTGGCTACTCAGCTGCTCTTTTCCTCCCTTGATGGGTTTGGGAAGGGAAGCTGGACCCCTCTCATCCTGATGCATGAGCCGCCATGCTGAGTGACCGCAGGGAAGCCAGCTGTCAACCTGGATCCAAGTTGCACAGTGCTCCTGAGTGACCCTTCTCTACTGGCTAGTCCAGGCCTCTGACTGACAGCTGCATCATGGGCCTGGAGTCCAGGCATCTCTTCTAGCTTCAAACCATCCTTGTTGGTCCTGTACCCAGTCCGGTTAGAAACCTGCAACAACGTCATTCCAGACCACCCCTTTCTTTGTGCCTCACATATGCTCAAACCCAGTCTCTCCTGCGTCTACAGTAACATTTTCTGAGACTGTCCACTCTGCTGAAGCCCTGTTTTGGAAAAGGGAGTGGATGAGATTTCAAACATGTTTGTGAGAATCCTCAGGCACTTGGAGCTTGCAGTCAAGTCCTTGGAAACCCGACGTTCAATATAGAACAGAGGCCATGGGAGGGGATGAAATCGATCAGTTCTTGCAGAGCTGATGGCAAATCAGTGCGTGTGGGTGGAGGCCAGAGGAGAGAGAACCCCTTGGATGGAGGCAGTTGAAGGAAGCAGATGAGCTGGAAGTTGTGCAGGCTTTGGAGAATGAGTTGGGCTTTGATAGAGGAGGAGGAAAAGTGGTCTCTGATGAGGGCTTTCGTGAGACGGGAAAACACAAGCGAGTTGGAATTTCCATGCTTGTTCAAACAGCTAGAGAGAATCCTAGGTCACCAGGTAACATCCAGGGGGCATTATCCTGGAAAGACTACAACCAGGCTTGAATCTCACTATGGGTACTGCTGAGATCTGGGGAGAAAGGGACATGATCGAAGTGGTATCTGGGGAAATTTTCCTTCTCCAGTATCTGCAGCCCAGATTCAAAATATGTTCAAGATCTCTACCTGATTTCCTCTTTTTCTTTCCTTTCTAAACCACCATTAATTTCATTCATTTAGTTTCATGAAACAAATAATTATTTTGACCCATTTTGTCAATCACAATTTGATGCTATCTAATGCCCAGAGAATTATATTCTAAAACTGCCTTCCCCATTAGGGTTTCTCCCTTACATACGTCTACCTTTATCCCAGGTAAACACATGCTCCAAGGCACGGATGTTTAAAGCATCATCCAAAAATTTTTTTTAAGATTTTTTTCATTTATTCATGTGAGAGAGGGAAAGAGAGAGAGAGCACGAGCAGAGGGAAAGGTCAGAGGGAGAGGGAGAAGCAGGCTCCCCACTCGGCAGAAAGCCTGATGTAGAGCTCGATCCCAGGACCTTGGGATCATGACCTGAGCTGAAGGCAGAGGCTCAACTAGCTGAGCCACCCATGTGCCACCCAAAATATATTTTAAAGTAAAGGATATTTTACATTGATTTGTCTTGGGATGACATGAAGCCTGTTGCCAGACTGTTCCACACTCCCTGTCCCCACCAGCTTGTTGTCCATTCAACTCAGAGAAAGTCTCCGAGGTCACTTTCAGAAACACTTTGGAACATGCCCCACAGTCCCTACAATTTCCTAAACTGAACGTACAGAATCCTTGTTTGTGGACCTTTAAAAGAGATCTGAGTTTTCAATATGTTCTCAAGGATTTCTTTAACGTAAATACACCCCAAGGGGAAATCGGACTATCCAGCCTACAAAGTAATAATAAAACATGAACTTTGCCTGACATAGTTAGAATTTTGGCTTTTATTTATGAAAACAGTACTTTCTCTTCATGTGATTTGTTAAATGTTCTTTGATTCAAAATGTCTATCACACGGTGCCTGGGAGGCTCAGTGGGTTAAGCATCTGCCTTTGGCTCAGGTCATGACCTCAGGGTCCTGGGATCGGGCTCCATGCTCACCCCTCTCCATTGCTCATGCTCTTTCTCTCTCATGTTCTCTCTCTCTCAAATAAATAAATAAAATCTTTTAAAAATGCCATCATAAGTTAGGCTAGTTAGAACATACTTTCATCTATGGGAGGGGAAAAAAAATTAAAACTCCCCCTACCTGTGCAACCATATCCTAAACCCAAGAAGCTAAAAGTTGACAAGCAGATCCCCTTGCATTTGAAACATTTAGCTACATTGTTTGTCCCTCTATGTAAACATTTTCTGATGGGCATTTGCCTCTACTCTCTTCACTTGCTTCTTGACCTGATGCCATAACCACCATACTGTGATCCCGACTTCATATCTGAGGAAGTCCTAAGCCTACACAGGGAACCAGTTGAAAAATTAGAATATTTAGTGGGCATAAACCAGTCTTTAAAAATATATATTATTTATATCTGTTTCACCATATTTGACATTTAAAAACTATGGGAAATCAGAAAAAATATGTTTTAAATTTGACTTATAGATGACTTGTACAGGGAAATAAATTTTATTTATTAATTAAGTGACATAAATGCAAATTCAGTGGTTGTGATAAGACAATTTCCGTGGAATCAAATTCTCAAAATCTAAAATCTTTAGATCTGATTTCATACTAAGTGAAAAGTCGCAGCTCATTACTGGAAAAACAAGATTGCAGAGAGATTTGCTTGTAAAAAAGGGATGAGCTCTCGTGTCAGGGTCCAACTGTGCCAGCTTGACTAGGAATGTCATGATTTAGAGGAATGTTTCCTTGATCTCCATTGGAACTGTGTGTATGCATGAAGTCAGTCTCATTGTTGAGCAAAGGCGTTGCAATCCAAGAAAACCAAAAATGAGGAAACTTGATTAAAAATGCGATTTTAGTGCCATCTAATTCCACTGAGCAGGGGGCATATTAGGCGGTTCACACAGCACGCATCACCTCCTCCCCTTCCAGTCCCAGACCCTGACCGTCTTTCCAAGCCCCCTGGAGGCGGGGGCAGCTGGCCTCTTCAAACCACTCCGAGTTCGTCACTTTCTGGATGCACACTGGCCTTCGCCCTCCAGTGCCTCATGCTTGGACATTTGAGATTCCCTGTGGTTTCTTAAGTGTTTACTCCCTCTCTCCAACTGTCCTGTCAGCACTGTGGGGACAGAAAAAGCCTTTCAAGGTCCTGAGAAATCTAAATCTATAGTTTTTAGTGAAATACAGACACACACACACACGTACATACACACATGGACTCACACACAGAGACATAACACACATGCATGTACACACTTGCGCCCACACACATGAATACACACATGCATTCACACATACACACAGACATACCACAAATACACATGCACACTTGCACACATTCACATACAAACACACCATGTATTCACACACATGCACAGACAGACATAACACACACACGCACTTGTCCATACACTCACACATGTACATACATGTACTTGCACACACATACATACACACTTGCACACACTCGCATACAGACACACCATGAACTCACACACATACACACAGACATCACACACACATGCACTTGTTCACACTCACATATGGACGTATAGCCATAACACATGCACACAGACATTATACACATAACATGTACTCACATGCACACAGACATAAAACACACACACATACACACTTGCACCCACACACAGTCACATACATACACACATGTACTCACAATGCACAGAAACATAACACAATACACACATGTACTCACATGCAGAGAGACATGGCACATACATGTACTCGCACATGCATAGACATGACACACATGTGCACTTGTTCATGCGGTCACACATGTACACATATGTGCTCTCACACATGTGCATGCAGACATAACACGCACACTTGTTCACATGCTCACATGTGTGCACACACTCACATACACACACGTACCCTCACAAATGCACACACAGACATACACACTCGCACACACACATCTCTTGACTACAGAACTTTACTTCATCACTTGTGTTGTCCTCATAACATACTTGAAAAGAGTTTTTTTCTTATAAAAACCCACGATATTGGCCAAAGTGTTCTGTCTTCGAGGCAGCACACGCTCTGTCATTAGCAGAGAGTAGCTCACTATCGCCTTAGCCCTGCCCGGTTTAAATCACCATGAAGTTATTCCAAAATGATGTGTGTCTTCATGTCAGTGGTGGACTCCTTTCACACGCAGCTTCCTACTGGAAACACCTTTATTATTCTGGAACATTCTATGGGAGTGTAAGCTCCACAAGGGCAGGGACCTTGTACAAAATCATTTCTGCTCCCCAGAGCCTCGGACAACCCGGCAGAGCAGCTCTAGCTCAGTAGTTTCCGCCGGGTGAAGGTGTGAAGGTCAGCGTGCCTGTGTGATGGTGGGCGGTGTAGCTGAGATGCCACGGAAGGCGCCCGATGTTTCCGACTTCTGGAGGAAGGGCGCCCGGCCAAGAGCATGGGCTCGCCACTTCACCCCGACTCCACTCCCGCCAGCACACCTACTGCTATTATTACCACGACCTTCAGACTGTTTTCCGCTTTCCCAAGGGCGGGGGGTTGCGGGCGGGCGCTGGCTTCCCTCCTGTCATCCCTCCAGGGTTTCTTAGTGTTTTCTTTTTCTTTCCTCTTTAGGCTCCCAAGAAACATTTGCAAAATGGGATTATCCGTGGCTACCAAATAGGTTACCGCGAGTACAGCACTGGGGGCAACTTCCAGTTCAACATTATCAGTATCGACACCACTGGGGACAGTGAGATTTACACCCTGGACAACCTCAGTAAGTTCACCCAGTACGGCCTGGTGGTGCAGGCCTGCAACCGGGCCGGGACGGGACCTTCTTCTCAGGAAATCATCACCACCACCCTCGAGGACGGTAGGTCTGGAGGCCGCCGCTCGCGCCTTTCCTTCCTCAAGGCTTTGCTCTGGTCGCCACTCTGGCCCCCCACAGCCTGGCTCCTGGTGCCAGGCCTGGGGGACTGCGGCTCCATTTCCGGGGAAGTCTGCCTTCATTTGCTCACCAGCTGCACAGACTGGGTCCTGCCCTTGACAGAGCTTTCATGCAAAGCCCAAATCCCTTCCCCTTCCAGCATCTCATTCATTCCAGGTGCGAGAACTGGGCTTTTTGCATCGAAGGCTTTCCCTAGGACTGCAGAAGCCTGACCAGAAAGTAGAAATCCAATTTCCTAAGAATTTCTTCCAAATCAGGGCTAAGGAAGCTCTCCTCCCTCCCCCCTCTCCCTCCTTCCTTCCCTCCCTCCTTCCCTCTTCCCTTCCCTCCTGCTTTCCTGCCTTCCTGCCTGCCTTTTTCTTTCTCTTTATGTTTGCTTCCTATTTCCAAGCACTTTGGACCAGAGCAAGGAAGGAGCAGCCCTCCTGGCACAAATCTCATGGTGACTGCGCGCCCCCTAGTGACCACAAGGGGTTAATTCGCCTTGTCCCGTGACTGGTCAGGAGCGCTGGGAAAGCAAAGGAGGTCTCTGGGTCCAGAGACCCCACGTTAGAGACAGAGATAAGACCCAGGCTTCATGGCAGCAGTACCTGCAGAGTTTAAGGTACCAAGTTTGCACCGCAGTGGCTTCTTGCGCAGTTAGCCACGTGGTCATAGGTGTGAGGAGGCACAGGGCGACTTGCCTCCATGATTTCTGACCATTTCTGTAGGGAAAGAAGTCTTAGAAAACCAGAAACCCAAAGACTGGGATTTTCTGTCCAGCATCATGATCTCTGCAGTCATGATTACATATGCCTTTTGGGTTTTGCCTCAATGCTAATTCTTCATGATGTGCGTGGCTCTGTTGATATTTTGTCCCTTCTCCCGGGCACAGCGTTTAAGGTCTGGATAAACTCCATGTGAAAAGCGTTTCAAAGAGTCCCCACCTCAGTCCATTGAGCCTCTGTCCTCCGACACCATGTTACAGTTTCGCAAGGGGAGCTGGCCAGGGAGGGGGCAGTGAGGACGCTCTGACCACATGTCTGCTTTCAACACCTCTCAGTAGCCAGGTTTCCCGTTTGTATGCCAGATACTATGGACTGTGGAGGGCATGCGCTGGGTAAAGCAACCTTAACCTCAGTCATGAGAGCGATGAGGAAATAAACTAGAGAAGCAATGGGTTTTCACTCTTGCAGTAAGATCAGGACTGGGGTAACCTCCTTCATCGTGAGGCGGTTCAGTTGGAAAGAGAGAAAGTCTGTAAGGACTTGCCCACAAACGCACTTTATTCATCATAATAACATATAACACATAATAACACATAACATAATAACACATGGAGTTATCATACTGTCTGAATGGGGAGATGGTACTCATATTTCCCCTTTACTTTTGTGGATTGAGAGTGATTTTTTTTCTTTTTCTTGCATATTAAAACATCAAAGTAATGTTGCTTATTCCATATTGCTTTGCCAATTAAAGTACGGTTGTTACAGATTCTAATTATTTCATTTCAGTGCCCAGTTACCCCCCTGAAAATGTCCAAGCCATAGCAACATCACCAGAAAGCATATCAATATCCTGGTCCACACTTTCCAAGGAAGCCTTGAATGGAATTCTCCAGGGGTTCAGAGTCATTTACTGGGCCAACCTGATGGACGGAGGTAAGAGGATAAAAACGAAGGCTGTGAGTTTGCCCCAGAGGATGTGTGATGGTATTAGCAGACCCCACTCCTAACGTGGGTTCTAGGGCACGGAGGGTGCATCTTTATCAGTGGACACTGTCCACTCTCCCCACGTCATTCTGTTCTTACCTCTCATCTCGAGTGCTCACAGGGGTGTACAGCTACTTGAAACCACATGTAGCCTCAAGAAGCAATTTGAGGTATGGGAGGGGATGGCCCTTGGGAAACGTAGGCATGGATGTGCTTTCCTAGATGAGTATCTATGCCAAGCCTCTGCAGGCAGCACCAGGACGTTGAGCTGATTCTAGAAAGTTCTATGTAATGTGTATCCTAAAAGGTTGGCCTCTTCCAATTTCCTAGTAAGACTCAGCAGGGGAACTTCCTAAATCCCTGCAGCTGACCCATGAGAGGGTTCAGAGGGAATGCCAGAACGCCTTGCCAGGAATATTGTTATTCTCGGGAGGAGCGGTTCCATCCAAAATCCTCCATTTTGTCTCCTGTCTTACTGTTCTCCTTTCCCTCCTCCTGTTTCTCTTCATTCTTTTTGTTTCTGTGTGTGTGAATGCGTGTGTGTGTGTGTGTGTGTGTGTTTATTTCAAATTATAGGACAAAATCTGTCTGTGTGTTTGGCCAGGACTGAGTGACAGTGTGACCCCCAGGTAGCGGCGAGATCGGAGCCAGAAGTTTCTGGGGGAGAATGCGTCTCAGTGTGGTGGTGCCTTCATGGGGCAGATGCTGCTGAACCAGCCTGAGCCCCGCTCAGTCAGCAGGATAGGCCCTCGCCCACCCTGCAGCATTCACAGGGGAGCTGCTAAGGTCTGCTCACTGCCTGCAGCCCAAGACCCGTGTGGCCCACACCTGCACCCTCCCCTTCTCTCCTCTCCAGCTGACTCTTGCACCCTGCCCCAGGGACAGTGCCTCTCCTCTTGCCTGGGGCTTCTTTCAACCCCTCTGCCACCACAGTAAACAGAACACACAGGACCTCGGAGGCTGCAGGGGGCTCTAATATTGGTGCCAGAATAAAGGAATGAAGACACTGGCTAAATAAGCTTAATTTGCTAAAGAAAGAGCAGTTTGGGGAGGCTTAATTACTTATGTCTATGCCGGACCTGCTTCTCAGGGCTGAGGACCAGAGCCGGTTCCTCCTGCTGTTGGGTATAACACCTCACACAGCATCCAGCCCAAGAGCCGCTCCGTAAAGATTCACCTGCTTGACCCAAGGCAGAGGTGTTCGCTGAGCATATCCTCTGTGTGGGCTCCTGGGAGGCCAAGTCTCCCATATTGGATGTTCCAAACCAGTGAGCCAGGGAGAATCCAGTGAACATGGAGCCACAAGCCCAGGAACGCTCAGCCAGCCCCAGAGACGGACAGATTGACACAGATGATTCTTCAGCCCCTTCCCCCTCTCGTGACTCAAGAAAAGCTTTAAAAATCCCATGACGTAAAGTGCAGAGCAGTGACAATGTGCACAAGTATCCATCTTATTGACACGCTGCCGTATGATACACTCGTGTGTACTTGTGCTAATCCTCGTCTAGAATGAGACGGACCTGAATGCGTTTGCACACGCACCTAGAGGCAGTGTGACACTGAGACGGTTCTGCTGTTGCTCCTGTTGGAAGCATTTCCAGGATCCAGGAAAGATGGCGCCTTGTCCCTATCATCCACGTTTCCCCTCACCACTCATACTGCCGATCGACACTTCAGCTCCACGAAGGCTAATGTGGTTAATACGGCTCTTTTGGCTTGATGCTTCTAAAAGCTTGAAAAACGTGAATATTCAAAAACGTGAAAGTCCTTACATAAGGACTGCTTGGAAATGCCTACAATTCCTAGAGATGCTTTTGCTCACTGTGTTAAGATCAAAGTGGTGTGCTTAATGTCTAATGTAAGAGTTCTACACTTAATCCCCGAAAGATGAGAAGGAAACCCTTAGAGACATAAACCTCCTATGAACACTCTCTCTTCACCTGCTGCTTGTAAGAAGTGACATGTATGAATTAGCAGGTAATTCCATGGGATTACTGGATGCCTCCATAGGAACTCCTCAGGCTGCTGCCCCGAGGTTCCCACAGACGGAAAACATGTGACTGACTAACCCCAAGAAAACACCATACACACACTCTCACACTCACATTCACACACACTCACAGACACATACTCACTCATACAGACCCCCACACAACCCTCACATGCATCCACTCACACTCACAGGTACACACTCACAGGCACACTCACAGACACAGACTCACACAATCCTCACATATATATCTTCTCACGCTCACAGACACCCACGCTCAGGTCCACACACGGCTCTCACACATACATCTGCTCACACGGATGCACACTCACAGGCACACACACAACCTTCACGCATACATCTGTTCACACTCACTCACAGACTCACAACCCTCACACGTTCATCTGCTTACATTCACAAACACACACACTCACAGGCTCACACTCAACACTTACACATACCTCCTCCCACACAGACACACACTCACAGACACACACACAACAACCGCACACACATCTGTTCACACTCAGACACTCACAGACTCACACACAACCCTCACATACATCCTCCCACACAGACACACACACGTACACTCACAGACTGGGAGAAACAGATTGTTGCTATCACTGATGAGCTGTTGCCTCAAATACAACACAGGAAAGTGTTTTACTGTTAGTGTGGTCAGAGAGTAGCGGTGAGGACATTTGACAGGGGAGGCTAACCATCCAGTGTGCTGGTGAAACTTCCAAGTGTTTTATCATGGTCTGAAAGTTCGAGACTTTTCAAGACGTGACAAGGCCATTCATCCGCAGTTGCTAGAAAAGCTGGACACTCTGAAGTCACATCTCCATCTGCGTCTGAACCCTGTCATTTCGTCTGTTTCCCCGAGACAACACGGTGCTTCTGAGGCGAGGCAGCATTTGTGCCGACCGGATGTTTGCTTCGGTGACGGCTCCGTTGGCGGTACTTCAGAAATGTCATTTCCACCCCTGCTTTTTTGCCTTGAGACTCTTTGAGTAGGAGGGAGGGCATGAATACATAAAACAATTTGTTTTAAAACAGCTAAAAATTTTTATAGTAGAAATAATATGTCTAAATGTAGTTTATATATTCAGCTCCTATTATTTTATTCATGATTTCAACAGAATGTTACCCTTTAGTTCCTGGGTGTTTGTTTTTTTTTTAAATAACCCCATGGAGTCTGTCAAAGGTAGATGATAGAAATCCTGCTTAAACCATAAAAAAGAACATGAGCTCGAAAAAATGACAAATGAAGCATGCTGCTTTGATTGGGCTTTTTGTCATGATTTTCCTTTCTATTTTCTCTGCATCTGCTAAGCATCAAGCACCTGCCAGTCAGGAAAACGCCCAGTGCGCCACCCGGACTGCGTTATGAACCTCTAGGGGGGCCATCTTGAATGGGGATTCTGAATAAATCATTTCATCAAAGCAATATGAACCCCAAGACAAGTAAACATCCAAGTGTTAACTCTAATCCACATTGTGCTTTAGTAGATGGAATTTTTCTGCTTCAGTTGTTTCTTTCCTTAAAAAGGTGGGGAAGGTCCGCTTCACCTTGTCCTTTGGAGCCGCCCTCTTCCTCCCCATCACGGTGTCTTACCCAGGAACGGCCCTGATGCATCCGTGCCACCTTCTCCTGCAACCAAAGACCTGCTGCCTGCTCCCTCCAGCAGGGAGACACCCCCTGGGTTCTTCTTAAAGATGAAAACTTAATACAAATGCAAAAACCCAATGTCTCCAGAGGTCAATGACGTAGACAAGGTCTCATAACTAGCTGCTGGCCTGCAACTCTGTGAAACCGTGTTTTCCCTGGAGGATGTGTGTGTGTGTGTGTGTGTGTGTGAGAGAGAGAGAGAGAGAGAGAGAGATCGATCGATCTTTGGCACAGTGTGGAAGTTCCTAATCTGAAAAGATCTTGATGAGACTACACTTAAATTTTTCCCATTAGCTTTTGGGTCTTTTCTTTATCCTCATCCACTTGACCCATATTAGATCCGTTCAGGAAAACGAGCATCTTAAGTGGATAATATAACACAAGGCGTTCTGGTGGTCACCAGCGGATCCTCCCTTCCGAGGGGAGGCTTCCTAACCCACCAGGCCTAACAGCTGTCCATTCTCTGAATGTGCAGCGATCCCACACATGAGCAAACATCCTTTCGCTCTCGAAAGCCACTTTTGAGGCTTCCAGATTGTGGTCCCGAATAGTGTTCACCCTGCTGGCCTCCCCAGAAGACCCCAGGCCAAAGGCACCTTTTGGGGACTGCCTTCCTTGCCCACCTTCCCCCAGCACAGTGTCCGGCCAAAGGACTGGCCCAGGATCTGCTCAAGGTGGTGACGGGCCTTAGGCTCACGCTCAGGCCTGCAGCTGAGTCTATGACCTACCTTCCCTCCCATGCCTCTTTCCCCGCAGCCCGCACTCCACACAGGGGTCCTGGCAGGTTTATGACAAGCCTGGGCCACTCCAGGTTCTATTTGAGATTCAACTTTTCACCTATGTCCAGCTCTGATGAAAACCAAAAAGACAAAAAAGACATTCTGGAGTCGTCACTAACAAAAAAAAAGATGTTGTTAATTAATAGGCGGCTGTCTGTGTGATATGCCGGAAGGACAGGAGGACAGAAAGACAGAGGGCAGAAAGAGAAAGCTCGTTTAATCTGGCCGATGTGACAGTTTCACCAAGTGACCACAGCAGGATGCTGAGACCGTGGTCCGTGGACATGAGGCCATGCATTGTGGCTCCACGGCCCACGGTCTTGGCCACTCTGCTAAGCACCATGACCTCAGGCAGGGTACTGACCCCCCCCCCACCTCGGTTTCCCTACCTGTAACCTGAATGGGTCGTGGAGATAATAGGATTGGTGCACTGGTTAAATAGGTCAGCTTTGAACCCAGAGCAATGCTGACCCGTAAGTGAGCATGCAGGCATGGCGGTTGTCTTCGCCAAGGCAAGAGGGGGAGAAGCTGGCAGACAGCCTTGCCGCTTGCTACCTGTATGCACAGGTGACCTTCGCGACAGCCAGCCACCCATCGAGGCTGGTTCCCACCCGTCCTCTTAGTAACTGGGCACACAGGCTCGCAGGCAGGGCCAGTACGCTGCGGAGGGTCCTATGTGGGAGTGAGCAGTCCTCGGTCCTCTCTCTTCTGGTGCTCTGTAGGTGGCTCAGTGCAAAGTCCAGAACACGCATGGAGATCTTTAACACATCATTGTAGGTTTTCTCAAATTGTCCTGTCTAATATGTCTGAGATGGGAGAGCATAACATTCCACCTTTGAATACGATGAGCTGATCCCACTCCAGGAAATGAAGCACTTTTAGCTAATGCCACATTTCTGACACATCAGCTTGTCACCTCAGCAGGGAGGCGGGGGATGGGGGCGGTTCGCTCCAGGTAAGAGGGGCAGCTCAAACACCGGAGAAGTGAGGTACTTAAAAATGCACATTCCAGAAATAAATCCCACTTGGTCATGGTAAAAAAAAAAAAAAAAAAAAACCATGACCGTAAGAGTAGAGTTTGTTTGCTTTTTAAACAAAAAACCGGAAGTCAACTTGCAGAAGTTTCTTAATGAGCAATTAGAAATGTATGCACAGAGTGAGCCAAGTGCAGGCTCAGGCTCCGCGGGTCTGTTGTGGGAGGCACGCTTGACTGGCTGTTGGGAGATGCTGGGTTCTGGCCACCGGCGCTGGGCTCTAACACTTCACCTGGAGTGAGTCACTGCACTTTCCAGAACGACGATCCGCCCTGAGTCCTGGGCAGTCCCATGCGGATGAGGCCGTGCACAGCCCCTCAGAGTGATGTCCGGGTGTGGCGGCTGGAGGGTGAGCCCAGGGCTGGACAGCACGCTCAGTGTGCCCACCGCCAGTCACCAGGTCGTGTTCTCTTGTCCTCCAGAGCTGGGCGAGATTAAAAACGTCACCACGACGCAGCCCTCCCTGGAGCTGGATGGCCTGGAGAAGTACACCAACTACAGCATCCAAGTGCTGGCCTTCACCCGCGCCGGGGACGGTGTCAGAAGTGAGCAGATCTTTACTCGGACCAAAGAGGATGGTGAGAGATGGGCCCGGTGTGGGGGGGCGCGCACGAGGCTCCCTGGAGTGACAGCATCCTGGGCAGGAGCTAGTGTTGACAGGGCTGATCCCAGAGCCCGATGTTCCTCCATGGACCTGTCCTTGACTTTGCTCTCTGCAAGCCCCCTGCCACCCTCCCCAAATATGCAGCACAGTTCAGACCATCGACTTCTTAGGTCACTTTCGTTCAATGCATCCATCATTTCTCTCCCCTAGAATTCGTCTTCTTTCTACAAATTGTTGGCTGAGTATTCTTTACGCAAAAATGCTTTTTATCCCAGAGCTGTAAAGCACGTCACACCTGTTTTATATCCCATCCGGACAATTTCCATTTGACTCGTCAGCTCGTACTGTAGGCTCAGATGATTTCCATCCTTCCACGGGAAGATTACGTAATGGTCTAAGCTGTATTATTCTATGCCGGTTTTAGAACCACTTTAGAATAAATTTTTAGTTTGAGAGCTTCGTATTAATTTTTTTTAATTACCTAGAGGAATTCATAATGATTTAGCAAAATTTTAAATTATGACTCCCTTTGGTTCAGGCCATTAATTCTTGCTGTTCCAATCAATATAGACTTGGTTGTGTGACTCTTCCCCAAACCTGCAAAAACTATATGGCAAGTGGGTTTTGTTTGTGTTTGTGGGGGGGGGGGATGGGGGTTATTTTAAGGGAAACTCTGAGATACCATATCTGAGCCTATTTAAAAAGTAAAGTTCTGATAAATACAGCAATAGTGAGAAAAAGCTGTCTCCACCTTAAGTAAGGAAGGAGCAACTCCGTCAAATGATGCCCATGTGGGACTCCCCAGATCAGAGCCCAGAACAGTCCCAGAAATAGGGCAGGGATGAGACACCAGTGCCCCGAAATTCAGTGCAGATTTTGGCTCTACAACTTCATCTTCTTTCCAGGACTCTGCTCCCAGGAAGCTGGGCAGAGTGTAGTGGGGGACATGACCTCCCATTGGCAGGTTAGATGCTTATGCACCCTCCTTCTCTATGTGGAATCCCAAACACATTGGCTTCCCCCAAGTCCGTCCAGGGGAAGCAAGGCAGGGGACTCAGGCTCTGAGGTCCGGATCGACTCTTTCGTCAGCCTTTCTGCCCCCTTACAAAGCTTCTCTTGACACCTGCAGCTGCATCCCATCTTACTCTCAGCCATCACCGCTGCAGGCCCAGCCTTACTCCCCCAACCAGTCCCCTCTATCTACCCTCGCCCACTCTTCTCACCATCTCTGGAGTCCTTGCTTCACCGGGGATGCACACAAATTAGCATCATTACCTTTAGCTTGTCCAGAACACAAAGGTAATGTTTTCCAAGGAATGTGCAGGTATCAACCAGTTCTGCTCAAAGGAACTGGATTATTTAGGGAAATCTTAGGGCAAAATAAAATGCCATTAGGAAGTCACACATTAATGGAGAGATGTACAAAGCTATGTCCCAAGTGAAGGTGGTCATAACCTAGTGTTTTAAAAATGCGGTAGACACAAGAGTTTGTACTCATCCTTTCTGGTGGAGGCATAATACTCCATAGTATATATGGACGGGACTGGAGGAGATTATGCTGAGAGAAATAAGTGAAGCAGAGAGAGTCAATTATCATACAGTTCTACTTACTTGCGGAGCATAAGAAATAACATGAAGGACGTGGGGAGATGGAGAGAAGAAAGGAGTTGGAGGAAATTGGAAGGGGAGATGAACCATGAGACACTGTGGACTCTGAGGAACTAACTGAGGGCTTTGGGAGGGTAGGAGGTTGGGGGAGCCTAGTGGTGGGTATTGTGGAGGGCACGTATTGCATGGAGCACTGGGTGTGGTACATACACAATGAATTCTGGAACACTGAAAAGAAACTTAAAAAAGCAAAAGATATATATTTTATATAAAAAATAAAAACATTCACTTGTTAAGACAAAAAAAAAAATCCAATAGACAAGAAGCTGTGTCTAGATGTTGGCTGTCACTTGCTCAGGGGACTTGGGGCACCTCGCCTACCCTCGGAACTGAACTCGTGTACAACATTGCCATCATGATCAGTCTGCACAGAGCTAAGACAGAGAAAGTCAAGTGATGTGTGCAAACAGCTAGCTTGACACGTAGTGGGCCAGTTCCTGACACTGGATGTTTGATTATTTGACCCCCACTCCTTCAGAGCAGGGGTGACACATTCTTTTGCATTGCTAAGCAATAACATGAATGTCATGGGAATCATTATTTAAAGACAAAATTGACTAGCAACATGAATTTTGACACCTGCATTTTTCAGAAGAATGTATGGAAATCCACAAAGAAGGGAAGGCTCCCCCACGGAATATTGACTGCTGATTTTGGATCATCTTTAATTAATCCTCTACTTTTAGGAATCATGGGGTGGTTCTCACAAAAAGCTTGGCCCTGACACCTAAGGTCTAATTTATCAATCAATAATTCTCTGCTTTTGTATCCCATGCGATGGCGTATGGAGACGCCATTGATGGTGAAAGACCCTGCCTTGGGTCTAGCTGTTCCCCCAGGAAGGAGGTGGAGAATCCCATGCATGCTGGTGTGTGTCACAAGAGCAATGTGAGAAAAACTGGCATAACAATCAGCTTCTCTCCCCCAGACACGCATGAAAACTTTACTACTTAGAGAGGGTGAAGACTTGTGCTAGCCACCTTTATAAACTCAATACCTTATAGAAATAGGCATTTGAGCAGTTTATAAAACTGAAAGCAATTTTGTGTCTAATTGAAAGAAGGGACAAGACTAATTATCAAAGAAGGAATGCTTAGTCAAATTGAGAATATAGATCCTGTATAAACTTCTGCTACAAAATCGTACAGTTTGGAAGGTTTGGATTAACCTGCCAGATTCAATTAAAATGATGTAAGGTTGTGGATAAAATAAGAGTAGAATAACAATTGGCAACATTCACTAAGTTCGTCCTCAGTAAGCACTAGTCTAGGCATGGAAGAAGTTTCAGTTTTTATTGATATTCTCATGAGTTGGAAAGAAATGTTAATGCATTGACACCAAACATTCAGTTTGGTCCTCTGTGCCCTATACATTTCTTAAACAAGGTCCCTAAACCCTCAGCATCAGGAAGCCCACAGTTTAAGTTGTGTTGTTAGGTCACTGATCATCTTAAGAAGGAAAGATGTATCACTTGCATATAAAGCAAACAAAAATAGAATAAAATGGTGCTAACAATAGATACCATAAATAAGTCAAATCAAAAATTAAAACATTCTTTAAAAGTTTACTTCTGCCAAGGATAATTTGCAATTGATATGTTTACTCAGAGAACAAGTTACCTTTGCTTTAAGAAGTTTCTTGGCTCCCATAAAGATTGCTGGGCCAGGATACAGATTCTTAAATCTGTGGACAAATTCTTGGGTCCATAAATATACTCTTGGGCTCACAGACATGGCCTCAGTCAGGTCTATACACATATTTTCAGGGTCCGTGAGAACTGCTCAGGCTTCAGATTTTCTTCCCAGGACTGTTCTATCTATCAGAACTTGTACCTTTATTATCCTGCAAGAATGCAAAAGATTATTTGCTGATCTGGTTTTCTTTTTTTTTTTTAAACACAAGATAGCTAATTCTGAATTCTAAAGGGTTTGTGAAATCCTAATACCGTTTTATTTGCTAAGACTATAATCTGAGCAAAGCCGTGGGGAAAGAGAACACAAACAAAACACAATCTATTAATTTTCCAATTGTTATTTTTATTCTGCAGGCATAAGGTACTTACAGCCCAGATCCTTTTCTGCAAAAGTAAACATTGTATATATATAAATAGAGACGGTTGTGTTTAAGTTCAAATATTTGCTGAGTACATTACTGATGCACATAACTCTGTAAATCATTTTATGTAGGAAGAAGGCCATCAGGAGGTACGGTAGGGGATCTGGGCTCCCCGCCCCATGATTCACACTCTCCTTGCAGGGAGGGGGCGCATCGAAAACGGAGCTAAGAGCAAGTGAAGAGTCAACAGGCATCAGGCTCCCTCTGAATCCTCGGAGCCCCCAGATCTTGAGCCATCTGTTCTGAAGGCATGGATCATCTGTTCTCGGGTGATTGTGTGATCACCCCTGGCTGTGCCTGAAAAACAGTGGACTCTGAGTGTCTCTTTGCCTGACCACCCGAAGTGCCACCCCTGCATGGACAGATACTGAGCACACAGCACTGCTGGGCTCTGTGTGCAGCCGGTGCCCCGAGAGCACAACAGACCAGGGTGTCCCAGAAGGCCTCCCCCATGCAGATTGCAGAGTCCCCGCACTGCAGCAATGCTCAGGCAAGGTCCCAGAGGTGCCCCATGGGGAGCACCCCATGGCCCACTCTCATGTAAGAAGGGCCACCCCACGTCCACCTGTGCCTGCGTATTGGCTCCCCCCACAATGCTACCATTAAAGGACTGGTCTCCTTTAAAAAATGTGTAGACAATACCGCTCTTATAAGAGCGGGGGCCAGGAACAGCGGCATCTTGTGGAAATGAGACTGGAAAAGAGACGTGTGCGTGGCATGACCATGATGGCTGTCATGGACGGTTCCAGCGAGCACCATGAGGTCTGTGCTTGGCTCAGGGGAACTCGGGGCAGCACTGGGCTCGGGTGGTTCTGGCTACTGTGGTGGATCACATACACGCAGGCTCACGTGCACACGTGGACACCACCCGTGACGCACACACACACACACACACACACCCTGCCTATGCCTGATCACCAAGGCCAGAGAACTGATCACGACAATAATGAAGTTGGCTGAAGTATCTGTGTACTTAGTCAGATTTATACTTCAAACCAGAGCAGTATTTTTTCAAAGCACTGACTTTGATGTTTTACATTAAAACACATCATCAGGGGCCTTAACTGCACGGACTCACTTTTTATGCTAACAGATCACTTCAAACTTAGCACCTTAAAATAACACTAATGTATTATCTCACCATTTCCATGGGTTAGGGATCCAGCCCCAGGTCAGCTGGGCCCCCTGCTCGGGGTCTTACAGGCTGAAGTCAAGCTGTTGGCTGGGGCTAGGGGCTCACCTAAGGTCAGGTCCTCTCCCAAGCTCACTGGTTGTTGGCAGGGCTGGGCTCCTTGTGTGTGTCGGGCTGGTATCATCACTTCAGTGCCCAGAGGCCACCTGCTGTTGCCTGTCACGTAGGACCTCCCCAGTGGGACAGTTTGCTTCTTCAAGACCAATGGGAGTATATTGCTACTGCTTCAAATCTCTCTGAGTTCTTCAGTCTCTGAAGAGAGACTCCTCTGATTAGGTCAGGCCCACCCAGAATACTCTCCTCTCGTTTAACTTAAAGTCAGCTGATTAGGACATTAATTACATCTGCAAAATCCCTTCACATTTGTCACATAACATAATCTGATCAAGCGAATAGCCCATCTATCATAGTGACAGTTACCACCCGCGTACAATACGAAGGAATTATACAGGCATGTTTATCAGAGGAAGAGAATCTTGGGTACCATCTTAAAATTCTTCCTACCACACTATAGCCGATGAAATCATTTTTCTATTCACCTTGAAAGTCTGCATTGAAAATAAGTATGTTCCAGATACTGCCTCAGACACTGGAGATACAGTAGAAAACAGGATGGGCCAGATGGGGCTTGCAGGTTGCTGGAGGAGATTTGAGTGGATCCTGACATGTACTACAGGGAAAGGTCTTCAGAGACAGCCTAGGAGCCCTGAATACATCTAGGCTCATGGTCAGAGAAGGTTTTCTCAAGGAAGTAATATTTAGTAGAAACTGCTGGATGCATAAGAGTTGCCAAGGAAAAGAAGAACAGTAGGAAAAGATTCTAAAGAGAAGGAACCTAAGACCCCAGATCATCCTGCGTCAAGGTCCTGGGGTGGGACAAGCATACCACTTCCAGAGACCTAAACAGCGGTCTGATACTGCAGAACCCTAAGCCAGCAGGAGAGCCAATGACTAACCATGTCCACATGAAGTCTAAAGGCTTCCCTAACCTTCCACATCCTGCAGGGATGGTAGGTGAGGAAATTCTAAGTTCTGGCTTTTGCAACTGCGAAATGGCACATCACAGTGTCATCTCCTGCAGTGGGTACAGGAGGAGGGGAGGTTTGGAAGGGAAGATGGTGATCCCAGTTTGGGACATGGTAGGTATAAGGCGTCTATGAATCTGAGCGGAGATCTCCGTGGGGACTGGCCACGCGAGCTGTAAGAGCTTCTGGAACGCAGCAGGGAGGCACAGGCAAATCGGGAGAACACAGGAGAGACAATTCTCTGGAGTGGCATTCTTTATTGAAGAGCAGATTAACAAAATGTAACTCAATGACTAAGAATGTTTTAAGAAAATATGTCCCAGACAGACCATCCTGCACCATCTGTTTTCTGTAACTCTCAACATCTGGTGTTTATAGTTCCACACTGGGTCACATCCTAGTAAAGGCTGGGATCCTTTAGTGATGTGCAACATAAGGAAATGAAGACGGTCCTTACAAATGATCGCTAGGATTTATTTGGTGTCTGCTGTATGCAAAACTCCATATAAATTCTTTAGAGGCATTATCTCTCATAATCCTAGCACTAAAACTGTAAATAGGTACAATTATTGTTCCAACTTCATAGATGAGGAGACTAAGGTTTGTTGGAGAAATTGATGAATTTGGCCAGGACAGAGAACTAAGAGGTAGAGCTGAACAGAAGCCCTCAGGGAGAATGCAGCATTCACACCTTCCACCACAGTGATATAAAATTGTTTTGTGTAAAATTCTAACAACCCTAGAAAGAAAGGTTACACAAGACAGATCATACTTCAGTGTATGAGGAGTCAGATGGGGACTTACACAGTAAGTGCAGTGAAAGCCCTTTGATCTGATATAATCAAGACAAGTTAATGGAAATAATCAAAGAAAGCAAGGAGTCACTAAGGTTTACAGTGACCAAGAGACATACTTGATGTTTAATGTACATTTATTTTAACTTATCCAAATGAAAATTGATTCTCTATTTCTTCTTTTTTTTAATTTTTATTTATTTTTTAATTTCTTTTCAGTGTTCCAGAATTCATTGTTTATGCACCACACCCAGTGCTCCATGCAATACGTGCCCTCCACAATACCCACCACCAGGCTCACCCAACCTCCCAAACCCCGCCCCTCCAAAACCCTCGGATTGTCTCTGTTCATTCTTTAAATGACATGGTCTCATTTCTTTAAGTTTTGGGTGAAGAGATCTCTATGTCATCAGTTCCATGACTGTTTCCAGCATGGATCACCTGCCATTTCCAGCTTAGGCTTCCTGAAAGTGGAGTAAAGCATGCTGCCACGCACCAGCAATCTCTCTGCTAGACTTTTTTTAACCACTTTGTCTTGATTTTCACTATATGTATCATTTTTCTCAGTGATCTTGGCCCAAAACTTGCCAAACTTTTTTTTTATTAAGATTTTTTTATTTGACAGAGGGAGAGAGAGCACAACCAGGTAGAGGGAGAGGAAGAAGCAGGCCTACCACTGAGCAAGGAGCCCAATGCAGGACTCGATCCCAGGACCCTGGGATCATGACCTGAGCCAAAGGCAGACGCTTAATGACTGGGCCACCCAGGTGCACCCAAACCTTCTTTTTTTTAACTTACCATTGAGAAAGCTTTTCCAAAGAAGTCCCATTAATTGTCATGGAAATGTCTTTCTTTGGGACTCACATTTCATTGGTTTTACATAATGAATTAAATCGCATTATCATGGCGAGTGTAATTGTCACAAACAGGGTGGAAACAAGCATGACTGACTTTTGCTGAACAGCCTCCCATGGTTGCTGCCCAAGCACTTGGGCTTCTAGAAGGAAGCTGGCAGGGGTAATGCTGGGCATGGCAAACCCCAGCAAGGCGGTGCCTTCGAGAGTGTTGGCGAATCTGGGGCATCCACTAGGATGAAAAAGTTAAGAAAGTGTGCACTCTACCCTTGGTGTTCAGGAGGAGCCCTTGTGGGTCTGATCCAGGTTGCAGGAGGGTAGATGTCTTGGCTGTTACCCTCACCGATAGGAAGCCTGAGCACAAATGCCCTCCATACTCAGGACAACAGTGCCTTGTTCCTAAAGGCTTAGTAATTTGAGTGTCATTGCTTACATGTGTCCCCTTTCCTAGACCTCTGCCATCAGTGGGGCTTGCCAAAAACTGCTGCTGAGATTTCATATTTTTAAGTGGTGATGATGTTCAACCCAAGTTAGCTCTCACTGTGTTCGCTGGTTTTGTTGTTTTGACTGGAAGAGTTGAGATGCCCATCGTGAGACACACATTCAACCTCAGAAATATTTACCAAGCAGTCATGTTGTTACTGAAGCAGGAAGAGACTCAAAGACTCCTGTAGGGGCTCACGAGGGACGTATGTTGGTTTGAATTTGGACACCGCTATCAAGGTGGGAACCACTCTCCACATGGACAGTCAGGCCAGTGAGGAACAAAACAAGATCCTCAAGGCTTATCTAGTAGCAACATCAATGCTGTTTCCCCCTCCCCCTGTAGCCTGCCTACCTCACTGCACCCTCCCTCTTCAATGTGGAAAACAGAAGGATGGGGGGAGGTACAGGCATTCAAGCTCGCTCCCAAATTATGCTTAATGTTGTTAGCACCATATCCTGCCTTCTTAGATGGGTTACAGAAGAGTGTGTGTTGTCTACACAAGCTGTGAATCTCAGACACAAAAGTCTATCCTCATCAAAAGTATTTCTATACCTCCCTCAGCCCAAAAGGATATCATTACCAAATGTTTGGGGCAAGGAAGAGTGGTCCGTGATGACTGTGGAAGTTTGTCCTCATTCCTCTCTAACTCAGGAGGCAAGATGTACATCCCCAGCCCGTTTCAAAGCCAAACTCTCTAGCAGCACAAGAAGTTAAATTCCCCAGCTGTTCAGAGGCAGGAAATCACAAGGGGCTACAATGGGGAGGGAAGGCTCCTTGGAAGACAGGGGCTTCAACTGAACATACGAGTTCTGTGGAAGACACGGTTATTCGTGGCACTTGTTAAAGAGCGGCAAGGCAGACTTTATTCAGGGGAACTGCTGTGAGGTATATGTGTGGGACCACGTCAGTGGGGATTCATGGTAGGAGACAGAGACTGGGCTCAACTTCAAATGTAAATGAGAGGGGGAATTTACAGCCAAGAGATGGAGGGGAAGGAGTAGGGTCACTGGGTGGAAAATTACAGACAGGAGATGAGGGCAGTTCTCACTAGATGGACCAAACAGGAGTTATGCTGAAGGCATGCGAGGATGATCAGGTATACCTGGGGTATGGTAGAGAATGAAGATGTTGATTGTGTATCGAAAGTGATCAATTATTGAGGGCATTCTGGCTGAACTGACTTAACAGAATTCTTATTAAAGTCGGGCAGAGGACAGAGCTAGTGGGGCTCACCTATCTCTCGTCGGAGAGAGACTGCCAGTGCCTAGGACTGATGGAACAGAGTACCACAGATGGGGGGGCCTCAACAACAGAGATGCATTGTCTCACAGTTAGGGGGCCAGAAGTCCAAAATGAAGGCGTGAGCCAGGTAGGTTCCCTCGAGGGCTGTGAGGGAGAGTCTGTTCCAGACTTCTCGGCTTGTTGATGCCCATCTTCTTCCTCTGTCTGTTTTGCCTTTGTGTCCACATTTCGCCTTTCTCCATAAGCATCCCAGTCCTACTAGGTGAGGGCCACCTAAAGACCATCATTTAACTTGATCATCTCTCAACAGACCCCTTCTCCAAATAAGGTCGCAATCTGAGCTTCTGGGGTTGGGATTGCCGCATGCGGATCCCGAGGGGACTCGGTGGAGCTCTCTCTCCTGTCAGCACTGATCCTCGAGGAGCTGGCCGTGGGCCCAGCTGGAGCAGGGGTCTTGTTGGGCAGCGTGGGCCTGAGCGCCCTGGGGAAGCCCCATCACTGTGACTAAACGCACGGCTCTTCTAGTTCCAGGTCCTCCTGCAGGAGTGAAGGCCGCCGCAGCCTCCGCCTCCACGGTGTTTGTGTCCTGGCTTCCCCCTCTCAAGCTGAACGGCATCATCCGGAAGTACACCGTATTCTGCTCCCACCCCTACCCCACAGTAAGTTGGTAAATAACAAAGTGCCTTTCAAGCAACTTCCAGAAATGAGCTGCAAGGGTTCACTGGGGACAGTTTCATTCCTTTGTTTCCCACCTACTTAGGTCTTTCCAGTGGCTTTATTTTTTCTCCCGTTGTCTCCACCACAAAGCAACATCCTCATTTATGCCTCATTTGAAAATACCCATCTGAATCATTATAAGGGACACAATTGTCTAGAATTATTGTTTATTTGGTGACTTCCCACAAAACTGCCAGCCGGCTCCTCAAAATCAAAACCCAAAGGTCTTAATTGTGCCTTAATTGATAGTCAGTGGACAGCACCTATTGATTTTGCTGTTGGACTCGTCATTATGTGCACTCCAGGCCCTCCCTGGCTCCCCCCTTCCCTCCGCCCTCCCTCCTGTGCTCCCACCTCCCACCCCTTCCTCCTGCCGGGCCCCATCCCCCACTGAGGGAAAGCAAGAAAGTCCCTCTTGTGCCAGACATGGGGGCCTCTGCTGAGGATCTGTGACCCTGACAATTACGTGGTCCGCCTCAGTCATTGTGACAGAATTAAAAGTTAGGGTAATTAATGCTTCCCAGTGCTGTATTTATTTCCATTAATATTATTACTACCAAGTCATAATTACAGACTTAAGCTGTTTCGCAGACCAGATACCAAAGCAGATCCAAATGAGAAATTTTAGAGAAAAGAAAGCCAAAGTGGGACAAAAAATTCGTGATATCTACATAGGAATATGTAAGGCATTTTCGGAGGTAGGCACCATGGCTGACCCCTCCTCCGCTGGGCCATAGAAGTTGACATGCACAGTCATTCAGGAAGCATTTGTGGAAGGAATACACAAACTAACTTTGGCTTGTATTGTGGTAAAATTCCTCCACGTGTAATTTGCCATCTTCATTTCTGAGTGCCCAGGTCAGTGGCGTTAAGCACATTCACACGGCCAGGAGACCGTCCTCACCGTCCACATCCAGAACATTCTTATCTTCCCAAACTGAAACTCCGTGGCCCTGAACCACTAACTTCCCCATCCTCTCCTTCCGGCACGGTCAGCCACCTCTCCGCTTTCTGTCTCTGTGAACCCGACAGCCCTTGTCTTTCTACAACTGGCTCACCTTACTGAGCACTGTGTCCCCAAGGGTCATCATGCTGTAGCAGCTGTCAGGACTGCCTTCCTTTTTAAGGCTGACTCATATTCTCAAACCAATTTAATTAATTAATTCTCCAATTAAAGTGATACATTTTCCAAAGTCTAGAGTCTGTAGGGAGCCCCCAGGCCTTGGAGCACCCCAGACAGTGAGCGTGACTAGCGGTGGAGAGACGAGGGAGAGTGTGTGCTGAGCTTGCAGAGGCCCACGTCTCTGCTGGAGAATGCTGGTCAGCAGCAGCCCCTTTGGAGCTGAAGTAACGATCCACATGTAAATGGTCGAACATGGGCTCCAGGACTTTCTTGTGGGTTCCTTCTTTGGTTTCAAACATGCAGTTAATTCCCATCTGCCATCCTACCCTCACAGCGCAGAGATGCTCACTAAGCAGTGCTGGGAGGAAGCGCCCGGCAGTCGTGGTCTGCTACTCAGAGAGGCGGTTCATGGAGGACCCCTGCACAGACCCTGATTCTCTCCTTAGCCCCACCATAGAACCATTCTGCCAAAGAGAAACAAAGCCATTGCTAGAGTAAGGCACACCTGTGTTCCACTTGAATCTGGAATGCTCCTTTATCTCTCTTCACTCATTCATCCATCTATTTCCTGTAGGACCCACACCTGCTGTTCTACGTCCAGCAGTCTAGGGAGAGACTAACAGGGTACCCAGAACACCAACAGCAGCCCCCCCCCACATCTGCTCTTTACCTCTACGCTAACAACCCCAACCTGGCTCGTTTGCAGTTGGTGCAGACCGATGCATAGGGGAGACAGTCCCACCTGCAGATGCCAGGGGCCAAGTTTGTCCCCGTCCTCCAGCCAGTGAATTCCACACCATAGAATAGCAAGAAGCCATGATCAGACTGTCTTCAGGGTGGAGAAGAAAGGGGTTTCCATGGTCTCTCCAAGCACAGGACATTGGAGTTCAACCACCCAGGACCTTCCCAACAAGACCCTTCCAAAACAACCATCCTAAGATCCAACTAACCAGAAAAGATGGGAAGGAACAACCAGGTTTTTCACCTACCTAGTGTCTGACTGCCACGAGCTAGGTGTCTCTATGCTGCTTTTGACAATATTAAAGAACACTGTGGACCCAGAAATAGGACCGTTACAAGATGCCTGTTGTCTTCCGGGTGGCAGCATGTAAGTTTTGCAAGGAAGGTCCAGAGTCCCGGAGCGGTCCTCAGTGATGTGAAGTGAACCAGAATCAGGCTGTCCGTCTCTCGAGCCACACGGCTGTTCATCGACTTCAAACCTCGCTTAAGACCGCAAGACCCTTTAATAGACGTTATTTTTAAAGCTCTTTCAGGGTGACAGAAAAACTGAGTGGGAAGTACTGAGATTTCCCATATGAAACCTATTTTTAAAATAAAATAATATATTCTAAGGAAAGAGCAGCGAGGACTAATGCATTTCTCTTCGGAGGGAAACACTTGAGAATATGACCCTTTTTTCTTTTCACATGGAATTAGGAAGAGTATAAATTACTGGGAAGAGGCACTTTGTTTCCTCCAGAGCTTCTGTAATTTGAGAAGTCGGAAGACTGGATGCGGGCACCCCCTGTGACGCTTTGCCGCGTCCGCTATGTGGCTGCATAAACACCAGAGGGCAGCGTGAGCTCTGTGTATTTCTCTCGTTCATCTCTCCAGCGTTCTGTTCTTTGAAATGATCTCATAGTTGAATGTAGAACATGGGAAGATAAACGAAGACACCACACACTCTGTAATTTGTTGCCCTGTAAGGGACTCCCTCAGCTAACCTCCTCGCTGATACAAATTTCCTCTAAAGACCCCCAGGGAAAGGACCTGTGACAAGCCCCAGGCTCCTCTCCGTAATGCGCAAAGCCTATTGTCTAATCACAGGCACTGGTATCATTGTGTCCTCCCCGGACAGCTTAGTCAAAGATACTCAGATTGGAAATTGCATATGTGGCCAGACGAGAAGCTGCAAATTCATCTCAAGTCTGGTGGTGGTGGGACGCTCACCCTGAGGGACCAGCAGGTGCTCCTGACATGTTGACCTTCCTTCCCAGGCAGAGATTCGAGCTGCAAAATCTTAAGATTCATTTGATTCAGGAACTTACCCATGTAATTTTGGGGCCGTGACTATTAGTTTTCTTTCATATATGATGGTTGGAATGATCAATTGAACTCCCAAGGTCCCAGAGAGAAATGAGCGAGGCTGATCTCCTCTCTAGCACTCCTCCTTGCACGAAAGCAGCTGTGGGAAATCCTGTGTGTTTACTAAGCGTGAGGATGGAGAAAGTGTCTCTTTCACAGTGCTAAGCGGATGAAACAGTGACCCAGGCCCTGCACCACACAGATGTTCAGCCGAGGGCGCTGCATGAGCAGAGGAGAATGTTCCCGGACTCTCCTTATCCTGAAGATGACTTCCAGCAACTAAACTCCCCACAGTGTAGCCCACATCTTAGATGTAAGCACGTCTCAGGGAGGCAAGGAAAGTAACTTGGCCACGTCTGGGTAACTTTCAAGCCAAAGTAGCAGGTGTGCATTTGCCCTATACCTGCTGCCCCCCTCCCCAGGGCCTGGATTTAATAAATCATGGGTCTGAGGACAAGAGACAGTGGCTTCAGAAACCCAGAATTATTGAGTATTCTCAAGTCAAACAGGAGTGCTACGATGGAACCGTCAAGTGGGGTCTCCTGACAGTCCCTATTTATAATACTGTCCGGGTCCCTGGACACTGCTCCTGTCTCTGAGGCCTCCACTGACTGTCCAAGGCCATTGACCCTTCCCCTCGACACCTACCCTTAAATGTACACATTTCTTAACACTCTTCCTTCATTCTCTTTTCTTAATCCTTATTATCTCCATGAATCCTTGAATCTGTTCCTATAATTTAATTATCACCTAAAGTTGCAAAGGTCAAAAATGTTTCTCTCCGACCTCAGTCATCTAAGAGGACTGCTCAGTCCCATATTTCCTGCTTCTTTCCATCCATGTCTCCATTGAGACTCCACCTCATACAATGGGTACAGAACCAAATTCATTCTTGCTCCCCTTCTCTCCCTGTTTCCCAGCTAAACTAATGATGTAACGATACCCTTGGTCCTCTGACCAGAGGCCTCGAATCTCAGGGATTTACACCAACAACTTTATGTGCCTTTCACATCCACATCCATTGTGAGCTGGTGGTAGTTCTCTTCTATATTATCCACATGCGGGTTTATGGCAGAGAGAAGTACCCCTCCGGAGGGTCTGACAGAGGCATAACATGGCCTTCCCCCAACCATAAGAGAACAAGGAAGCCAATCCCAACACATACCCAGAAGACAGGGAAACCAGAGCAACTTGTAGAACAACTCTAATGGTGACCATGGGATGGCCATGATAGAGAATGGAGTGTCTGTCTTTCTCTGAGGAGTTCCTGGTTCTAGGGAGGGCAGAAAATACCAGAGATGGTCACTGTTCCTGTGATGTGGCAAAGGACACAAGCGGGATATACAGAGGACAGAATGACATGGAGCACAGGCAAGGGGCTGTCACTCAAACAGTAGGATCAGAATCAGTTTCTTGGGATGTACGTACAACCCTGGCTTGGAGGGGGGACATTTTACTGGACAGAAGGGTATTACAACCAGAGGAAACAGCATCTGTGAAGTGACATGTGTCATGAGAATCCTCTCTCCACGATATCTTTTCTTTTCTTTTTTTTTTTTACCATTTTTAAATTATTTTTATTATATTCAGTTAGCCATTGTATAGTATATAGTTTTTGCTGTAGTGTTCAGTGATTCATTAGTTAGGTATCACACCCAGTGCTCATCATAGCACATGCTTTCTTCAATACCCATCACCCTGCTACCCCCTCCCCCACCCTCCTCCCCCTGAAACCCTCAGATTGTTTCTCAGTGTCCATATTCTCTCATGGTTCAGCTAGCTCTCTGATTTCTCCTCCTTTGGATTTCCCTCCCTTCTGCTATGGTCATCTGTGCTATTCCTTATGTTCCACATATGAGTGAAACCATATGATAATTGTTTTTCTCTGCTTGACTTACTCCACTTAACATAACCCCCTCCAGGTCCATCCATGTTGATGCAAATGGTGGGTATTCATCCTTTCTGATGGCTGAGTAATATTACATTGTGTATATGAACCACATCTTCTTTATCTATTCATCTATTGAAGGGCATCTCAGCTCCTTCCACAGTTTGGCTATTGTGGACATTGCTGTTATGAACATTGGGGTGCATATGCCTCTTCTTTTCACTACATCTGTATCTTTGAGGTAAATACCTAGTAGTGCAATTGCTGGGTCATAAGGTAGCTCTATTCTTAATGTCTTGAGGATCTGGCATGCTGTTTTCCAGAGTGGCTGCACCAGTTTGCATTGCAACAGTGTAAGAGGGTTCCCCTTTCTCCACGTCCTTGCCAACATTTGTTTTGTTTTTTTTTTTCTGTTTGTTAATTTTTGCCATTCTAACAGGTGTAAAGTGATATTTCATTGTGGTTTTGATTTGTATTTCCCTGGTGTATTTCGTGTGTCTGTTAGCCATTTGTATGACTTTTTTGGAGAAGTGTCTGTTCAGGTCTTCTACCCATTTTTTGACGAGGTTTTTAGCTTTTTGAGTATTGAGTTTGAGAAGTTCTTTATAGATATTGAATATCAGCCCTTTATCTATAATGTCATTTGCACAATATCTTTTCAATCCTCTCCCTTCTCCCGTGTCCACCACCATTGCCCAGGTTCAGGTCCTCACCTAGGGAACCAAACTAGGTCAGAAGACTTCCCACTGCCAGTCTCAAGGGGCAGTCCAGTGTCCACATTGCTGTCATCACCATTCTTTCACATTCTAGATCTTATCCCATTTTACATAAATCCTCAAGATGACCTGAACAGATTTCCACAGTCCAGCTCCAATTCCTGTCCAGTCTCATATCTCCTATTCTGTTACCCTACCCAGCCAGTTCTTAAGCCATCCCAGGTGTTGTGTGTGTGTGTGTGTGTGTGTGTGTGTGTACACATGTGTGCCTGTGTGTGTACATGCCCTGGGTCCTCCTTGCCTTTTCCCTTTCATCCTCCTCTCATTTAAAGTCTTTATCCCGAAGGCTTAACTTAAATGCTATATTATTTATTCCACCATTTTTGAGGATATGCTATACACTAAACATTTTATGCCTGATTTCTAAACATTTCTTCATGGCTCACAACAGGAAATCCATCTTACAAGCTTAATCTAGCACCCACACACTAAAAGGTTCGTAAACAGAGTTTACACTTGCCCCATGTGATGCACTCTGATATTTCCCTTTCTGGTAGTTTTTTTTTTCCTTTTCCATTTTATTTTGTAAATGATGGTCATAACTCACAAAATTGCTTCCATGACCCACATCTTAAATAACACTAATTTTCATCAGTTAACCTTCATGATTACCACATACAGGTGGGGTTATTAGGACCTCACTTTAGTGATACTGAAGTGGAGCATGTGCCGTCAGGCCAGGACATGCATTTTGCAAGGCAAAGACAGGGGTTGCAACCCACAGGTTGCTCTGGACTGTCCAGGCCCTTCACCCTGACAGCCTATGGCCTTCCCTGGGAAGCTGGCTCTGTCTCACCTGAGGGGTCCCCAGCATTGCTTTTCAGCCTCATTTTTACATAACTACAACCTCTTGCATTATTGTTAATGGGGGTATACTTGGGCCGCCCAGAGTGGCTTGTCAGCTGAAGGGCAGGCCCCCCAGCTAGTCACTGTTCTGCCTTTAGAAAGCCTGGTATTATCCTGAAATAGCGGATGTTCAGCAAATGTTGTGTTGAATTAAATTTTATGGATAATTGCCGTGAGTCATCCAATAGAGGTTAAACTGTATAATGAAGTTTCTGGTTCAAAAGGCAGGAAAGTATCTTATGTACTTGGGGATGCTTTCGATCTCACAAGGAATTAGGTAAAATGTCTGTGCTTTTAAATCACTGACATGGAAATCATCCTTCCGTAGTTCTATCTGAAAGACCTAATGGTGGCCCTCTCTTTTCTGTGATGGCAAAGCTAGAAATTATGGAGCAGCCAGAAGTTGGCTAAGAATGCAAGGGCTAAGAATGCAATGAATTGCTTGTTCATCATCAAATAAGTGACAGTGATCAAGTCAGATTAATAAAACATTTTTACAGATAGATCATTTGCATGGCAGGTGGGGTGACCACAGAGAAGAGATGAGGCAAAATTATAGTGAGTGAAGATGATTTTGTTAAAAAGAGCCTGGGAGGGGCACCTGGGTGGCTCAGTGGGTTAAGCCTCTGCCTTCGGCTCAGGTCATGATCTCAGGGTCCTGGGATCAAGCACCACTTCAGGCTCTCTGCTCACGGAGGAGCCTGCTTCCCCCCATCTCTCTGCCTGCCTCTCTGCCTACTTGTGATCTCTCTCTCTATCAAATAAGTAAATAAATAATCTTTAAAAAAAAGAGCCTGGGAAAAGAAAGTACCCTGTGATGCCAGTCTGGCTAACCGGATGGTGTTGATTCTAAAACAGTAATATGAAGACTCTGGGTTCTTCTGTGCTTTTCTGCACATCAACTTCAATCCCTTACAAAATGATAATTTCTATTATTGGAAGGCCAAAATAGGTTGTTTGGAAGACTTTATAAAAAGTAGCCAAGGGTCACAGATATAATAACAATTACAATAATCTCAGGAAAGCTCAGAGGAAACCATCAAAATTGACTTGGATTAAGCAAGTAGCTTGAAAACCCTCTTCCCACTATGCATGCAGACCCTCCCAGTTTACCCCTACAGGGTAGCCTTCATGATCCATTATCTTCTTCTGGAGGTGAAAATAGGGAAATAAAATGAAAATCAGGTCAGAATGTATTATACATGAGAACTTAAAGAACAAAGACAAATTCTAAATTGATCCAGATAACTCCTTATTCATAATGTAATCCAGGTCATTCCTCTGCCACTAAACAGAAAGATTTTATATGTCCTCAAAGAGTTGTTGTCCAATAATTAAAAGAGCTGCCTATTTTGCTTATTCTGCTCAGGGGGAGGTTTTTTAAATCACTGATGTGAACATACTATCCACAAAATCAGTACATTCGAGTCTTTTAAAAAAACAATTAGATATTAGAGCTTTTTAAAGCATCATACTTCTTTGATAGAATTAGTTTTTCATTAAAAAGTTAATTGAAATTTTTTAAGTGGAATTCTTTTTATATCCATGAGATACGCTGAATAATTTGGTCTGAGCAGCCTGTGAATCCATAGTCATTCTCTATATAGTTATTCTCGATTGTATTCAAATAATTTCTAGGTCATTAGTCAACTTAATGCAACAGATGTTTCCTCAGTCCTTTTCGGTTAGTAGCAGGTGGGTCCTGACTCTGCAATGCTGGGACCTAAGATCCCCAGGAAATTGTAGAGGGAGGGGTGCAGCCAGGCCACCCTCAGGGAGCTTGAAACCCATCCGGCATGGGAGAGATGATGAGGACATGAGAGACTGTAATCCAAAGGAGAATAAAGATCAGGACCATACATGATGTATAAACCAAGGACAGATGTGGCCCCCCGGGGAGGGGCTGAGAAAAGGCTATAGGCTTTGCAAGTCATCCATCGAGCTAAATAGCGTGAGGGATTTGGAAATGAATCCAGGAATTATTGGATAAATATCCAGCTTTATAGAAATCACTAAAGAGCATTTAAAATAATTAATTGTGGTTAATTCTATCTTATTTATTTATTTTTATTTAAAATAAAATTTATTTTTATTATTTATTTATTTATTCTATCTTATTTACCATTAAGAAGTATCTTAAATATGAAAGGAAGATGATTGCACCAAAACCAAGAGTCAAAAATAATTCTGTAGTGAAAGTAGATCCCATAGACCCTGTTCTCAGGCTTTTTGTGAGTGACACTGAAACACAGGGAGAAAATCAACCTTCCAGAAACCTCTACATTCTTTTGAGGAGCATACTGTGGAGTTCCTCAGAAATCTGTGACTCTACGCATCAGAACTAAAGCAATAGTAAGAAAGGCAGAACAAGTGGATGAGAGCTATCTGGTCTTATTGCAAGGTTTATCTCATGACCTGTAATTTCCACTCTTGGTACAATTTTCGGGAAGCCAACATGTCTGAAGTTTTATAAAAGAAACTTGCTATAAATATTTTTAAAATCAAATACATGAAGTTTTATTTATTTTTTAGGCATTTTGTAAATATTAATCATATCCTCAACTATGACTAGAGTTTTAGAAAGGGATTTGAAATTATTTTTATTTCTACATTTTAGCAGGAGCCTGTCAGGATCTTACTATGCCTCATTCTGTTAATCCTCTGTTTGCCAAGTTATGATCATTTCTTGTTCCTTTGGGGAAGGAACTTACCTTACAGTCTACACTCTGGACTTGAACTCAGTAAATGCCTGTGAATACAAACAGTAACTATTTATTAGTTTTTCCCATTATGGGCATCATGCTAAGAGCTCTTGCATACCTTTTCATTGCAAGATCCAAAGGAGAGATCTTTAGTCCCGTGAGTTCTCATGGCTGTCCCCAGGTGTCCTATTGCTCTGGCCATCCCTTATCAGCTTAGTTATAACTGTCCATTCAGGATTAATTCACACTGTAGGCATAATCAAATCTTCTAGAGTGGCTAATATCTCTGTCTTCACTTTGAAGATGAGATGACTGAGTTATAGATCTGCCAGCAGAAAATTAAATATTTAGATATTTAAATATTTAAATATTGAGAAAAGTGTCTGTATCTCCTCCCCCCCAATTTCTCTTTTTGCCACTTTTGATTAATTAATCCTAGGAACCTACTTTTGGGGTGTGTTTTTCTTTAGGTTACAATTTTCTGTCTTGCTTCCCTTGAAGGAGAAGCCCCTACATTCCTTTCTAGTCCCTGCACACTCTCTATGTTTCAGAGTCTCTGAACCATCAATGTAATGGAAATAGCAGGAGAAATCTGGAAATTAAATTGATCCCTTCTCACTGACCAGAGTTTGGGAAGGAATAACACATAACAGGATGCACATAGAAATGAACAAGTCCAACCACGAAAAACTGTGGACTCTGAGAAACAAACTGAAGGTTTTAGAGGGAGGGGGCGGGAGGTTGGGTGACCCTGGTGGTGGGTATTATGGAGGGCACGCATTGCATGGAGCACTGGGTGTGGTGCATAAACAATGAATTCTGGAACACTGAAAATAAATTTTAAAAAAATAAATATTTTTTAAAAAGAAATTAACAAGTCAACTCCAACATAATTAGATCATTGTGTTTGGAAATCTGGTATCCAATAAAGACACAACTGATGGAAGGTAAATATAATCAGTTATTATATTTCATCTAAACTATCAAGGAAAATGTTTCCTAAGGAAGCAATATTCATCCTCCCTCTTAGAACAAGTGTTTTTGACTGAGCATTAAGGGGAGGCTTTAGACAAATAGATTTGCTTCTTTACTGCACATGAACCTCTAATGCTCTTTATTCCCATTTAGCTCTTTTTCTCTTACCTGTTGCCAACTCTTGAGCTTGTTAACAATATTTGAATTGTGCACCATCTATGGATGCATGATTATGGGAGTCACAGGACAGCCCTTTGTAGGAGGCATCTCACACCTCTGGAGACATCCAGTCCCAAGACATCCAAGTCTTGCCCTCCTCTGCAGGGCCTACACAGAAGCATCCTTAACCCACCACACTGGAAGTGAGAGCCAGCCCCAGCACAGCCAGCTCTCCTACTGGGGGCAGGGCTAGACTTTGCCACTCTGCATAGCCTCAGGTGTGACTCACCAATCTCTATATGCTTCCAGACTCCAAGCTCTCTGAGGGGTTTGCTTGGAGCTCAAAATCCCTGGCACCCCTAGGTGGGAATGCACACAGACTGCTCTACACAAAAATATCCTACTCCGACTTAGCCTCTTCTTGATCTCAGAGATGGGAGATGGACAAAATATCAGCAAGCCCTGTGTAGGCCCTCACATTTTTTGTTAGGGGAGAAGATACCGGCATTTGGGGGACTATTCTCACTTGTTAAGCCAGTTGCTAAAATTTTAAGACAACAGGAAAAGTCACATTTAATATCCAGGTACATATGTTATAAAGAAAAAAAATCAACTCTTCTATTGTTTAAATGGGTCGGTTGGCAACGTTCTGTTGCCAACACTTCTGAGAGTCGAAAAATGGTGCCTAATTATGGCAGCAATCCGGGGAGTAGAGTGGCATCAGAGGGTGACAGCACCAGTGCCACTAAATTTCCCAAATGAAGAACAGGAACCCCTGGACAGCTTGACTACTATTTCTTACTCCAATCTCTATAGAGAGATTTCATCCCAAAAGGAAGAAGTTTCTATAGATAAACAATTTTACTTTGGCTTTTGGTTGATCTTCTGCATAAACAGTGAAACAAATATTGTTGCATTAGAAATTATATTTTTTTATCATTGATTTTAGGTGCACCTTGGGGTGCAGGTAAAAACTTAAATAAAATGCTTATTTTGGAGGTTGTTAAGTACCAATTGTCCCTTACAGACAGGATGCTTACTGAGTTTTAACTAAAAGCTATGTTCTCTTCCCAGAAAAATCCTTATTTTCTGAATATATTTTAATGCTCTGTTGATGCTTAATGTTCAATTGGAGTGATTGTTATAATTTGCACATCATTAAGCTTTGTAGAATTAATTTGGCAACCACAGGGCCTTGGAGCATTACAGAATACAAATACACACAGTCTTGGGATTGTCTCCTCAGATTGCTAGGAAGCAAGCCAATTTCCCTCTGAAATTCTAGAAGGATTCGATGTTCCTGTGACTTTCCAAGCACAAGAGACGACTGGCATGAGTGAGAGGGAGGGTGGTGAAGGGGGCAGTAGGGTGACGAGGATGCATGCACACATCCCTGTGGAACCTGTGCAAGAGCCCTGCAGTCTCCCTTTATTCATAGGACACCGCATGTACAGTAGTAAAATATTAGACCATGGGAAATCCTTTGACTCTATTTTTTATCGAGTAAGCATGGGATCTGTGACGAGGAAGAGGCATAGTTACCATTTGCACTGGTTAATTGTAGAGCTGGTATCGCAGCTCATGAAGCCTACTGACCTACGTGAGGTCTACTCTACAGCTTGCAAGGGCCAAAGTAAGCCCTTGGCATGTTTGGTTGCTTGTAATGGCAGCATGGACTCAGACCAGAGGCACTGAGCTTGAGCCTCTGTCCGCCTGTCTGCCACTCTGACTGCAGTGAGTCACTTACTCTGTACCTTAGTTTTCTTGCCTGGGTCCACTTTGTTAACAAAATACCACATGGGGTGGCATAAACAACAGGTCTTTATTTCTCATAGTTCAAGAGGCCAAGAGGTCCACGATCAAGGCACCCTCAGATCCAGTGTCTGGTGTGGGCCTTTTACCTGGGTTTTCATTGTATCTTCACATGGCAAAGAGAGAGACCGACCTCTGGTCTCTTCATCCCCTTATAAGGGCACAAATCCCATTCATGAGGGCTGCACACTCATGACCTAGTTCCTAGTATCATCATATTGGGGTTTAGGATTTCAACATATGGATTTGGGGGGACACAGATGTTCCGTCCATTCTCCCCCTGGCCCCACAAAGACCATGTCCTTCTCAAGTGCAAAATATTCATTCCATCCCAAGAGCCCCATAAGGGTTAACTCATCCCAGCAGCTACTGTAAAGCCCGAAGTCTTACCTACATACGAGCTGAATCAGGTATGGGTCAGATTGCAGGTACATTCATCCAGAGGCAAAATCCTCTCCAGCTGTGAACATGTGAAACCACAAAAGTTATATGCTTCCAAAATATAAGGGTAGGACACACATAGGGTAGATATTCCCATTCCAAAAGGAAGAAATAGGAAAGAAGGAAGGATTGAGTTCCCATATAAGTTCAAAACTTCACAGTGCAAACCCCACTAGATCTTAAGGCAAAGGAATAATCCTCTTCAGTTCAATGCTCTACCCTCAAGACCTCTGGGGATTAAAATGCCTCCCTGACTACTCAGTGGGGCTATGCCCACACTTCAGCTCTCTACAGAGGCTTTGTCCATTTTGTAGTTCTGTAAGCCAGAGTAGAACCCCCAGGGCTCTTTCAGGCAGGGGTCTCCCCAACTCAGCTCTGGGAGGTCCTACCCTCAAGGCTTCAGATGGAGACTCTCTGGTGTTGAAACCAGGGCAGTGACCCAGATGATCTCTGAATATCCTTCAGAGGCATTCTTCCCTTTTCTTAAAGAACAGCACAAGTTCAGGGCCAAATGGTTCAATCATCCTGGCCTGTAGAACTGAAGAACTTGGACAACTCTCTTTAACTCTATCCCATCTCAGTGTAAACTGGCAGTGTTCCTGGGCCTTAGCTCATTCAGTCCAGGGTTCACACCCGCGCCAATCTCCTTCTCACATGGCTGCTGGTCCACACCCTTAATGTTCTCATCCGCAACACTCTCTCTCCTCTTTTTGTGATAGATAGGCTAAGAATTTCCCAAATCTTTAAGTTCTGGTTCCTCTTTACTTAACAATTTCTTCTTCAATTCATTTCTCGCTTTTTACATTTTACCATAAGCAGTCAGGAGGAATGACAGTTGTTAACGTCTATACTTCACTTAGAAATCTTAGCTAAATGTCCAATTTCATCCCTTTTGTATTCTACCTTCCACAAAACACTAAAATATGAACACAATTCAGCATTGTCAGTAGTATTTGAAATATCTGAGAAATATTTGAAAAAGATTTATTGTAGGCAGGATATAGTTGTGTATTACTTTTATATCCATTCTTACAATCGCTGCTATTAATTAGGATTTTTAGATCATTTACCCTTAATATAATTATTGATATATTGATATAAGTTTAAATCTATAATCTTCCCATTTGGTTTTGTATTGTCCTATTTGTTTCCTTTCTACTTTTTTTTGCCTCTTTTGAATTAATTGAATGCTTTTTTATAATTCCATTTTGTTTATTTGGCTGGCTCAGATTTATTTTCTTCTTTATTTTGTAATTTCCTTGATTCCTTTAGGATTAAAGCATATACATTTAACTTATAACTTTCTACTTTCTAGTGATATTATACACTGCATGTATAAGGACCTTATAACAGTGTGCCTCTGTTTTTTTTCCATCTCAATACTTGCACAATTGTTATCATACATTTTACTTTTATGTTACAAACCCCACACTACATCATGATCTTTTGATTATCAATGATCTTTTAATGAGCTTTAGACAATAAAAAATCATACATTTTCCTATACAGTTACCACTTCTGGTACTTTACATCCCTTTGTGTACATTGATATCTCAATCTGGTATCATTTCCCTTCTGACTTGAAGGACTTTCTTTAACATTTCTTATAGTGTATGTCTACTGATGATAAATTCTTTAAGAATTTTTAAGAGGTCTTTATTTCTCTTTAGTTTTTAGAATTTTTAAGAGGTCTTTATTTCTCTTTAGTTTTAAAATATTTGTTTGTTGGGTGTAGAATTCTAGGTTGACTTTCTTTTTTCTTTCAATGCTTTAAAAAATGCTGTTCCACTGTCTTCTTCCTTGGTGTCTCAGTCGGCTCAGACTGCTATAACAAAAGTACCGTAGACTGGGTGGCTCTTAAATAACAGGGATTTATTTCTCACAGTTCTAAGGGCTGGATATCTGAGATCATGGTGCCATCATGGTGGGGTTATGGTGAAGGACTTCTTCTGCATTGCAGATTTCTCATTGTGTTCTCACGTGGTGGAAGGGGGCAAGGGAACTCTCTGGGGTCTCATTTATAAGGGCACTAATCCCATGACCTAATTACCTCCCAAGGACCTCACCTCCTAATACCATCACCTTGGGGATGAGGTTTCAGTGTACAAATTTTGGGGAAACAGCCATTAGCATTTGGATTGTTTTTGACAGGAAGTCTGCTGACATTTTTATTTTTGTTCCTTCACATAAACATATCCTTTCTCTGACTACTTTTAAGATTTTCTATCACTGGTTTTGAGCAATTTGATTATGTCTTGGTATGGTTTTCTTCATATTTTTGTGTCTGGAGTTCATTGAGATTCTCGACTTTCTGTGTTTATAGTTTTCATCAAATTTGGAAAAATTTCAGCTGCTGTTCCATCAAGCATTTTTCTGTTGTGCCTCCCTTCCCTCTTTTAGTGATTCCAATTATATGTGTGTTACGCTGCTCAATGTTGTCCCAATGGCTTTGTGAATTTTTTACCCTCTTTTTTCTGTTTTTTTTAATATATTGATATATCTACAAGTTCACTGACCTTTTTTTCTGAAAATCTAATCTACTATTAATCTAATCCAGTGTATCTTTCATTTCACATATTGTAAATCCATTTCAAGTTTGACTTGGGTATTTTTTTATCATTCATGTATCTATTTAAATTCTTAATTATCTATAGTTAAAATACAGCTATAATACAATTGTAGTAACTGTTATAATGCCCATTTCTGCTAAATTTAATATCTGTGTCAATAATAGGTCAGTGAGGATTAAATTATATTTTCTTTATGAAAGAAATGTTTCTCTATGGGTTGTTTTTTTTTTGCATTCCTGAAATTTTTTTTCTAACAGCTTTTTTGAAATATTCACATACGATAAAAGTCATCCTTTAAAAGTGTGTAATTCAGTGGCTTTTAGTATATTCACAGAATTACCCACCATTATCTAATTTTAGTACATTCACCATCATCCCTGAAAGAAATTTTGTACCCCATAGCAATCATTTCACATTCTGTCCAAAACCTACCCTGCCCCTGGCAACCACTAGTCTACTTTCTATCTCCCTAGATTTGCCTATTATGGAAATTTCATTAAAAGAGATTGATAAATATGTTATATTTTGTGATTGGCTTCTTCCACTTAGTATAATATTTTTAAGATTTATCCAAGTTAACATGTATTAGTACTTCATTTCTTTCTATTGTTGAATAATAGTCTTTGGTACAGATACAACACACATTTTGTTTATCCCTCATCAATTGATGGGTATTTGGTTCATTCATGTTGGAAAATTTTTGTTGGATGTCAAACATTATGAATTTTACCTTATTGAGTACTGGATATTTTTACTGCTGTAAATATTCTGACTTTTGGTCTGAGATGCAGTTAAGTTACTTTATGACAATTTCATCTATATGAATTTTGCTTTTAATATTTGTTAGGCAGTACCAGTGTGATGTTCAGTCTAGGCCTAACTATTCCCACCACCAAGGTAAGACCCAGATGCCTTGTATCCAATGCCCAGTGAACCTTGAGGTCTCCCAATGTGCCTGGTGGAACAGGCACTATTCCCAGCCCTGTGTAAATGCTGGGCACTGTGACCTCCAATCTGTTCAGGTAGTTCTTTCTCTAGTCTCTGGTAGTTTCCTCTCATACCTGCACAGATCTGCATTGCTGAATACCCATGTGAGACCCTCTTCCAATCCCCAAAGTTCTCTCTGCGTGTAGCTCTGTCCTCTGAGTTCCAGCTTCTTCCCAGTCTCTCAGGGGTAAATTCTCAACTCAGGGAAGCCTCTGGGCTCCTCCTGGGCTCCCTCTCTGTGCCATGGCCTGGAGACTCTCACAAAATGTAAAACCCTGCAATTTTAGGCTCACTTCCTTTGTTTCCCATATTTCAGAGAGCTCTGTTCTTCATTACCTGATGTGCAATGGCTTTGAGACTGGTTTCATATACTCCTGAGTGCTCTTAAGTTGTTTTGGGTAGGAGGGTAAATCTGTTTTCATTACTCTATCTCAGCATAAAACAGATGTGCCATAACCCATAATTTCAGGGCTTACATCTCTCCTTGGTAGCTGTGAAAGCTGCTGCATAGAGAAACGTAAGCTCTCTACACATATATCGATATCTTATATCTCAGCCTTTTAGAAAAGGATTAGCCACGGCTTTTGTTTCTTATGATAGATAACATGTTAATAACTGTGCTTTTAGGAAATCCACGTGTGCCATTTGCCTCCTTGAATGTGGGAACATTTATGTCTCCTCTCACAGGTGATCAGCGAGTTTGAAGCCTCTCCTGACTCATTTTCCTACAGAATTCCCAACCTGAGTCGGAACCGTCAGTACAGCGTCTGGGTGGTAGCCGTGACTTCAGCTGGGAGAGGCAACAGCAGTGAAATCATCATGGTGGAGCCATTAGCTAAAGGTGCGCCACGGTAGTAAAGACCTCATTTCCCACCCTTATTGGACTGTTTTTAAATCCCTCCTCTACCAGAAATAAAGCTTATTATGCCCTAAAAATCACCAGAAAATCAGAACACGTGCTATCACATTTCAGCTTAAGAAATAAGGTTGCTGCTAGCTGGCACTGGGCTCTTGTGTAAATCAGAAAAGAATCCTCCTAGAAGTGAACACAGTGCTAAGGGTGGGTGGTTTACAACTCAGAGTGTCTTAAGGAAAGTAAGGGAAATGAGCCTATCCTCACCCCTTGGGTAGGTGAAAATCACTACATAGGAACTTCCCAAGGAAGTCCTTCTTATATCAAAAGCAAGCATCAAACTTCTAAAGGAGAAAATATGGAATTTGGAAACTTATAAATGTAATAAAATATTTACTTCTTCTTCTATTGATAGAATACTATACATAAAGGCCTTAATTAACAGCAGGAAGTCAGAGTCACTAAAGAATAAAAGTTCCTAAAAAACAGTAAAGAATCTGCACATTGAGGTGTTATGCTTGCCCTAAAAAGCACATATAGGCACAGAATATTCTTATTCTACTTCTAATAATTGCTACCACTCAGTGTTTAGGGTATCACTAAATTAGCAGTTTTCATGAATAAGTGTACTAACTTCACAATTCTCGGCCAGCAGGAGATGCCCCCTGTTTTTTGGAATACACCACACTGGCAATTTATTACTAACAAGCCTGCTAGGTGTCTAAAAGAGAATGTAAGAGAACATTCCAAGATTCCAGTTTCACTTTTAAGAACTCTTGATGATATGCTTATTAATGTGATCACTAGGAAAAAGACAGAATAAAATAGCGAGGGGAAAAAGAGAATGCTGCCCCATTTTGAATATAATGGCAGATAGAAAGTAAATACATTTGCCTTCACTCCCACACAACCCACCAATGCATGTAGCTTCTGGGATTCAGTGTGTAGGGAGGGGGATGTCCCAAAGCGTGGAAGCCCCTAACCCTGGCTGGGTTTCCTAATCATCCCAGTTTTGGTGCAAAAATGTTCCTCATCATATAAAAGGATGGTCTGAAGGGTTTGAAATGGAAGATGCCAAACCACCAACGGCAGAAACCTGATGCTCCCTGGCCAGGGTATTTTTGTTAGGATGAGAAATCAAAAGGTCAGTAACTGAAAACGTGATCTTTGCCATCCATGGACCATCTCTGATGACCCTGCTCCGAGAAGGAAGAGCCTGTGGTAACACTTGCTGCGTAAAACAGACCCAGCTTCTGAGCCCAATGGCACTTCATCTCCATCTCAGCTCTGGCCCAACGTACTCAGAACAACAAAAATAGGAGTTGTGTGGTAGACCTTAACGACCAAGGCTTGTGTTCTAGGTCAGGATGCCTCTGTAATGACCTGACTCCATCTATGGCCCCTGGCCAGTCCAAACCCTCGGGGGTCTGATGATTCAGGGTCCCAACACTGTTCCCATCCTTATGGTTCCGGAATCAGATTGGGGCCACCTTTCATAAGTGGTTTCAGTGACTGTTCCTCTGGCCTGGCTGAGCTTCCAGAGGGAGCTTCCCAGAAGATAGTATTCCAATGTGTGGCAAAGATGGGGCACATTGTTTTGCCTCTGGAAGGCTGGGGTCTTGGTGTCAGCTTCTGTGTCTCCCTCAGGAAGGCAGTGCTAAGAACCTCTCAGCGCAGGGCTCCTCAGTCTTCAAGGAAGCCCCTGCTGACACAGGTCCACCTGGGCTCTTTCCTCTCTACTCCTGCTACTTTGGGACTGTGCTGATGCCAGATGACTCTGGCCAGCGCTCCCATAGGAGCCTCTGAATCACCGTCCCAAGCAAACAGTTGTTTTTCAAAAACAGCTGCTTGGAAAGCGTTTATTTCCTTGACGTCTGTGTTGAAGATCAAGCTGACACAATAAAGTCAGGAGCCACAAAACTGATAAAGAGAAGTCGTTCTGTGTTACTCATGCTTCTTTTAGCACTTTGCACCTTGAATGGTCTATTCTTTCAGATATTAAAAGTGTATTTTAACAGGAGGTTCTTGGTGTTGAGATAAGTTGTTTAAAAAAGGGCTCAACAAACAACTGGGCTCACAGAAGACACAGCCTGGGGCTGCTGGGTGTACGGAGACGCAGATATTTAATTTGGGCTCTTCATGTTTAGTCAAGGGAGGGGGGAAACGCTACCATAGGGATTCTCAGATATTTGTATGTTCTTACCAGAAAAATCCCTTATACACATCCCGACACCAAAGAGGAGCGTCAGCAGGCGTGTCATTAATTGGCTGTGTGGTATTCACCCTTTTGGGGGGGTGTCCCTGTATGGGGGAGGGTCATTCTGGCTTTTGTGTCCATGCGGCTGTGGCATGATTGGGCTTCTGCTCTGTTTGGTGCCCCAGCTCCAGCACGAATCCTGACCTTCAGTGGCACAGTGACTACCCCATGGATGAAGGACATCGCCTTGCCTTGTAAAGCTGTTGGGGACCCTTCTCCTGCAGTAAAATGGATGAAAGACAGGTAACCAGTAACCTAATATATGCCTTTAGTGAAACTCTAAGAGATTACATCAGACATACTAGGTTGGGTCTGGTGGTCTAATGTTGTATTCATTTCCACTCATGAAAATTCCAGGAAATACCAACTCTTCTGAGATGGGAGAGGCGGTGGGGTGGGGGGTGGGATCTTGGAGTTAGTGCTAAGAGGGTTCTGGTGTGTTGTGTCTGTCTTCCATAAATTCAGAACCTTTAATTCACAACAGGATGCTTGAAGGGAAAATAGTTTAACCAACCTACAATCTCTGCACTTTTCCCTGTAAATTTCCTGCATAACTGAGATGAACATGCCCAACATCATAGGAGACCTGCACCTGTCTTTCTTCTTCCAACCTAATGGTCCAACTAACCCTACCTCAAATGCTCTGAGAAATGACTATAAGAGATGGAATGCACTGACTCTTGATTATGGCTCACGTCATGATCTTGGTGTCCTGGGATCAAGCCAGTTTCGGGCTCCATGGTCAACAGGGAGTCTGCTCAGCAGGGAGTGTGCTTCAGGATTCTTTCCCTCTTCCTCTGCCCTTCCCCTTGCTCATATGTTCTCTCTCTTTCTCTAAAATAAAATAAAATAAATAATTTTTTAAAAAGGAAAAAAAAGAGATGGAATGCATTAGGACTTAGCTAATATAAAATCTGGTTTTCCATACTCAGTAGTAATTATTAATATAATAGCAGCCAAGAAAGGAGGCAGAAAGTGGGTGAGATGTATTCTATCCTGTAACTTTTCTAAGTGCTTTCTCTATGTTCAGAGGATAAAATTAGGATATAAATAAAGAGCTGGGCGTTCACTGATGAGCATGGAGATCTGATATAAGATGGATTCAGAAGAGTGCCTATTTTAAACAGAAGCACTTAAAAGACATAAACAATTGAAATAACGGTCTTGGTCCAGGGACCACTTTTCTCGTCCTTTAAAGTCAGTTAATCCAAGGAAGTAAATAAGCCCCCGGGTGAAGAGGCTTCTGCCTGGCGTCGGGATGGCTGACATGGGCCACCATGGCAGCGGTTATAACGGCAAGGGGACTCTTTTTATTCTCGGACCAACGCCATCACCCTCTTGAGAGACCACAGTTCACTCTTTGGAGGTCAAAATCATTAACAGCTTTAAATGTAAGCAAGTCCACAAGAGACCCCCACATTTAGTTGTCCCTATGTGATTGGGTCAAAATGGCATTTCTGCCCCAGAAGGAATTCCCAAGGGGAGGTGGCTGGTGCCTGCATGGTGACCTCCGCAGAGCACGCTCTGCAAAGAACGAAATCCAGCTACTTGACTGTTTTTGTCATGTCATCGCAATTTAGTTCCAAGTGTGCCATTGACCTCAGAGAGAGTCTTCATGCTTTTCCCCAGCCTCAGCTAATTTGGATTGTAATTTCTTTAATCTGTGCCCTTTTCTTCCCGTGAGGTAGTAACGGGACACCCAGCCTAGTGACGATTGATGGGCGGAGGAGCGTCTTCAGCAACGGCAGCTTTGTCATCCGCACGGTGAAGGCGGAGGACTCTGGCTACTACAGCTGCATTGCCAATAACAACTGGGGATCGGATGAAATTATTTTAAATTTGCAAGTGCAAGGTACAGAGTTTGAAGGCTCTTTTAATGATATTTTTATATGTATGCCTATATGCAAAGAGTAAAATTGAACAAACTTAAAGATCATCCTTTCTAAAGAGCTAATTGCTATTTTCATATTGCGAAAAGATATGCTTGTTCATCTTGGAAAATGTAATGCAGCAAATCAAAGAAAATAAAAACACTTCTAATACCAAAGATAACACTATTTACAGTTTTGCATATGGAGAGCCTGGTCTCATTTTTCTTGATGCGTGCATCACTGAGAAAGTCCTTGATAACTTCTGCTAATTGCATGGTTTATTCTATGTATGTGTAAGGGAACCCGGAAAACACAAACAAAAAATAAGTCTGAATTGAGGTCTTTTATCTGTTAATTAACTAAACTTTTATATGCAATGTACATTAAAAAGTCTCTAACTGAAACTCTAAGGATATTGCCCTAATATTTAGTTGGGTTTTTAATACAGCATATGTGGTTTTTCTTGACATCAAATACAAAATGTATGTGACAAATTCAAGATAGTTAAATTAAAATCATGTGTAAAATCCCAAATGGCCACTGACTGGGTTCAGGTTTGGGTGAAGAGTGATATTTTATTAGTAGAAAAACCAAAGGGTGTGCCTCTTTAGATTTAAGTGCTGTCACATTAATAAGTCATAGTGAGTAAAAATAAAATCAGGTTGTCCTCAGTGGAGGGGAAGAGGAGGAGAACAACTATATTTAAAAAGATAATAATGCAGAATTGATCTGAAATTTCAAGTAAATTGGAGTCGACAGAATTCCATGGTTTTTCATGGAAAATTGACATGATATTGTGAATCTAAATAGACAGGTCAGGTTTTCATACCTTTGGGTTAATATAGATGGGCCTCTCTCTCAATGAAAAAGAGATGGACATTTTACAGGAAGTTTCTGTATAATTTGCATAACATGATTATGCATTTCTTCAATGTTTCTGTCCTTGGTGCTGATCCAAGCTAGTATTGAGGCCCACTGGTTACAAGCACGTACTCTTCAAACCTTGTACAAGTGTGCAAGTTCACGGACAGCCCCTCAATGGCACATCTTTGATTTCCAGAGCTGAGCATGTGTGTGTTTGTGTGTGTGTGTGTGTGTGTGTGTGTGTGTTGCGTCTTGGGGGAGTAGCTAAAAAAAGTGGAAATTTTTGCAATTCTTTTTTGCACTAGCCACTCTCCCCTCCTCTCCTCCCTCCCCTACTCTTCCTTCACCCAATCTCCTCTCCCCCACTCCTCCTTCCCCTGTCACATCCCTGGGAACAGAATAGCTAAGTGGATGCCATTTATCTTTCTCATTTGGATCATGGCTGAAATTCAGAGTAATGTAAGAATCCTTAGTAAGTTTAAAGAAGACCTATCAGTGATTAACGACTCAGAAATTCAAGGGATCAGTGAGGAAATGAGTTAGATATAAATCCAAGTAGAAATGTGGTTGAATTTTCATTAAATAATAGATTCACTCTGCTCTATCTCTTTAACCAAGGACATCAACTAAGTAGACATTTTGACAGAAGTGAATCGCATATTTTGGCAACCTAAAACACTTATTTAATAAGTGGCTGTTAAAAATGATTTGGTAAATGGCTGTTCAAGCAGATTAAAGATGTGAAAAACTAATTCTTGTTTTCTAAAAACTGTTTCCTATCCAGTTCCTCCCGATCAGCCTCGGCTTACAGTGTCTAAAACGACATCTTCTTCCATTACACTCTCGTGGCTCCCTGGAGACAATGGGGGCAGTTCCATCAGAGGTAATGAGCAAAAGGTTGCCCACAGTAGTTGACTGTCACCACCCCTGGGCTAATAAGTGACACATCTCCACCAAATAATTGTTATGTGTTAGTTATAATTAATTCCCCCACTACTTAAATGGCAAGACACACATCTATTTTTATGGTATTTACTGAAACCTATCATTCATCCAAGGCATCTCATTCACAAAATTACCATTGTTCCTCCAATCTGAGTGAAAGATTAATGAAGGCAGAAAAGAAAGAATTTGGTAATCTATCCCCCAAGATTCTGCATACTGTTTCTCCCCCATGTTGTCAGTACTCCATCATTCATTCACCCCTATATCCTATCATTCATTCAAGTAATTAGTAACTACTAATATAATTTAATTACTAATTAAACAATTATTTTTCTCATTTATAAAGCATGAAAAAATGGTGAACCTAGAGTTTAGGTAGGAAATGATCTATTCGCACCAAGTTTTACATTTAGTCCATAGCGGAAAAGAATATAGTGTGAGGGACGCCTGGGTGGCTTAGTTGGTTCCGCCTTTGGCTCAGGTCATGATCCCAGCATCCTGGGACTGAGTCCCACATTGGGCTCTTTGCGCGGCAGGGAGCCTGCTTCTCCCTCTGCCTCTGCCTGCCACTCTGTCTGCCTGTGCGCGTGCGCTCTCTCTCTCTCTCACACACACAAATAAATAAAATCTTTAAAAAAAAAGAATATAGTGTGAAAATCCTAGCCTGTGTAGAGTTGGAAAAACATCATTCTGAGCTAGCTGTGGCCACAGGGAAGGAAAAGAACCCAGAGGAACCTACCAAAAATGCACAGGAATGGGAGGCTGGTCCTATAGCACATGGGAGGGGACTTCCAAAAGCAGAGGACATTCCTTCTTCTGAGTGGGGAGGTTGATCAGAAAACTGGAAATAGGGGGTCATTTCAGGGTGAAGCCAGCAGTGTGTTAGAGCTAGCTCCTTACAGCTCATGAGAACAAGCTGTCCTATCTCTTTCTCCCCTTATACCCAGTGACACACACAAGCTGGAGATAGTTACATGCCCCCAAATTAGAAATGCTACTAGTCAAGGCTCTATTTTTTTTGTACAGCCAGTTGTTAAACATTTGTCAGTCTGAGTAAAGGGGAGGATCTTCCTTTTTTTTTTTATAAGAAAACAGTGAATTTATTTTTTTTAAATAGTTGGCTGATTGGGGATGAGAGGTTGTGTTTGTAGGTTTGAGGAGTGTGGGGGAAGATTTGTAACAGCTACCATGTAAAATGTACAGGGAGTCATTAATAGACCAACAAAGCCATTGTCAAGAGGGAGTGAGGCCCCAGCTGCTATAAAACCCAAATTGTGACGGTCACAATTTCACAGTGTCATGACTTTGTCAAGTGGGGCTGGGCACCTGGGAAGAAGATGGATTGCTGTTTACCAGAGCTCCTAACTGGCAGAAAAAAATGTGGCTAGAGTTAGAGTAGTGTGTGAAGATAGGCTCCTTGTGGAAATGGTCTACAGAAGGTTCTAGACTGATTAGAGATCATTGTTATGGGGAAAAAATGGGGCATTGAGGCAAGAGTTCAATGGACTCTGGAATTCAAGGCTCAACTAGAGTTTGGGTTCTGTAAATGTGAGAGCCTGGGAAAGGTGGTGCAGGAAGTGTCAGAGGGAAGGTCTTGAAGGTGAAGCCATTTTAGTAATGAAGAGTTTCCAAGGAAAGACAACCAGGGGTCCCTGAAACACAGTGGTAGCCAAAGCCTTTGGCATGGAGGCTCCTATTGCCAAGGGTTACAATAACTTCCCAGATGTGATTTGGTTGTAAGAAATCAGAAGTAAAGTGTTCTTCCCATGATGTTCAGGGCAGCAGGGAGGTGGTTTGGACAGAGTTGGAGTGGAACCCAAGTAAAGACAGTGGGAACATGCAGTACCCAGACCCCTCACCCACCTGTCAGGTACTGCAGGAGCTTTGAGGGGTACAGATCAAGGAGACTCAAATATAAAATGAGGTTTGGAAAAGAGGAGGGATCCAAAGGCAGCAAAGGGCCAGAGGGGTGAGAAGGAGCAAAGAGTAGGGAAGATCCAGACCCTGACCACAGAAGAATTGAGGACATGTGACCTCCATATGAGAGGTCTGCAAGACATTTGATGCTGCCAGTGTGGGCTTAAAAGCCTTTGTAGTGTGGAGCTGAGAAGTGCTTTACCTGCGTTTAAAAAATATAGCCCCAAAGGCCAGAGGGAAGATAGCAGTCCACCAGCATGAGGACACCATGCACCAGGCAGGCTGGTCCTGGGTTGTTTGGGTGTGAACATTGAGGAGATGGGAACAGAGAAAACTGGACCTATTTTTCCCCCTCCCAGGAAGTGACTGGGTTAACAGGAATGGTGACTATAACAAGGAGGAATGTCCCGGTCATCACAAGGGCCAGGAGAGCTGGCTTCAGATTCTGAAGGTGGGGTTTGACTCTCACTGACTTACAGGGCCCTTGAATAGTCATCTCACCTGTATGGACCTCAGTGTCTTGCTCTGCACCATGGGGACAATAATCACTATCTTCTAGGGGTTATGTGAGGTAATGAATGCAGTGGGCTAAGGACAGAGCTGGCACCTGGTGAGCACTCAAGAAAAGGACACTTGATGTTCTTGATCATGGAAATACAGGTGAAAGTTATCATGTACAGAATCAAACTTTTGGAGAGATCTTTCAGACTAAGGAGAAGTCAGGTGACTGTTGAAATGTTAGATTATGCTGAGTGAAATAAGTCAAGCAGAGAGAGTCCATTTTCATATGGTTTCGCTAATTTGTGGAGCATAAGGAATAACATGGAGCACATGGGAAGATGGAGAGGAAAAGTGACTTGGAGAAATTGGAGGGGTAGACGAGCCATGAGAGACTGTGGACTCTGAGTAGCAAACTGAGGGTTTTGGAGGGGAGGGGTTGGGGGCTGGGTGAGCCTGGTGGTGGATATTATGGAGCACTGAGTGTGGTGCATAAACAATGAATTCTGGAATACTGAAAAGAAAAATAAATAAATAATTTTTTT
>PISX010007706.1:0-62943 GCA_004024625.1 Mellivora capensis
TTTTTATAAGTCGTGGTTTGTGTCGAGTAATCGCAGGAGCAAAATTTAATTAGATGCCAGACTGCTCATGGCACACCCGTTTCTTGGCTTGGCTCTCACGACTCATGATTCCATGTGCAGTGGCTTTCATCAGACAAAAATGAGAAGGTAAACTTGGTGTCTGAAATTTTGAAGTGGGTCCAACTGATTCCCATGAACTACGGTCCCTTTTGTAAAAAGGGATAGGAAGGGATTTGACTTTAATTGAAAAGAGGAAGTTGAAGGCAAGTTTCTTTTTTTTTTTTTTTAAGATTTTATTTATTTATTTGTCAGAGACAGAGAGCAAGAGAGCAAGCACATGCAGACAGAGTGGCAGGCAGAGGCAGAGGGAGAAGCAGGCTCCCTGCCGAGCAAGGAGCCTGATGCGGGACTCGATCCCAGGACGCTGGGATCATGACCTGAGCCGAAGGCAGCTGCTTAACCAACTGAGCCACCCAGGCGTCCCACACTTCTTTTTTAAAAAGTTAATAATGAAGGTTTTTTTTTTTTTTTAATTCTGTGGTTTTACTTCTGGCAGATGCTCTGAATGATAGATAGTCAAGGCCCATACAGGAGGCACACACAAAAAATATGGTAGTTGGAGATTAAAGCCACTGAGGGAATAAAACCTCGATTGGGCCCACATGTGGTTGGCTGTGTGTTTGATTGCATTCTGCTCTTTGAGTTATGATAACATAAGAATGATATAGCGACATTGGAGGTGGTGGGGGGAGCCTCAACCACTGGGAAATCTAGAGTCTCTAGGACCTGAAGGTCCAAAGACAAGGGTCTGGGAAACCATACAAGCAAGGGCCCATCTCCTTACTCACCTCCACCTGAGAGAAAGCTCAGGACCCTTGTCAGGGGAGCAGACATCAAAAGCCACCCTGTGACTGCTCAGTCCTGAGGCAGACATTGGAAAGAACCCCGAAGTTTTCTCCTTGAAGCAAAAGCAAGAGCCACTTTCACTTGGACCTCCACCAACATCCCTGAGCCTGCCCCGGGGCTATTACACACACATCCTTCCTCCTAGCTCAAACATGGACTAAAAAAATCCCAGTATCAAAGAAACAAAATCCCTTTCTCTTGTTCTCACTGCACATCTCACCAAAGGAACTTTCTTATAAGCTAGGGGAAATCAAAAGGATAATAAGCAAGGGAAGAATCTGCTCGTGGAAATTAAAGAAAAAAAAAAGTTAAGTTTACTAGTAGGAGTTTCTGAGTCACTTTTCTTCCTCTTCCTTCTTTCCCCTTCCCTGCCCTAGGGGGTGTTTGGGAATTCAATTATGTAGATGTTAGGGATAAAAATATGTGACCACAGAGCTTGGTCCTCATTCTGGAAAACACTGTCATACTCACACTTCAGATCCCCAGCAATATGTTACTAGAAGGGGGTAGCTCAGGTCCCCAGGTGCCCTCATTTGCAGCCAGTTCAAAGATTTATCTACCCACAAGCCCTGGGTTTTCCCTGCCTAGATGCTTAACCTCTTGAAGCTCTTTATGCTTCTGAAACTTGTACATTTTTTCCATCTAGAACTGCCTCTTTTTCCAGCTCTTGTGAGTATACAGAGTTGGAGGCTAACTGAGCATGAATAACATTTAGGAAAGCTCTTGCAGAGAATTTGACAGAGGGCCACTTGAGATGAATAAAAACATCATGAAATGATGGGGGCACATGGAATGAGATGGCACAAATTTATGGCTGAACCCATCAGCCATGTTTGTCACGGCTGTTGATTTTGGTGCTAGGCATTATTGTAAGGTCCTTAGACACATGAACTCACTCTCCTCACAATAGCCAAAGATCTGGGTTCTGTTAAAATCCCCAGTATACTGGAAGACTCTGTGAGAGGAAGTAATCTGCCCTAAAGGGCCTTGCCACACATGAGTTATGGAGCCATGTCCAAGTGTCTCAGAGAAATACATAGCAGACATCATTAAAATGGTCATTTGTTCTTCTGGGATATTTTTATGGGCAAGTGATCCATACTAAAGAAAAAGTAGGAGCCAGAAAATTTATCGTGCCATTATTTATAATGGTGAAAAAATTGATAGTGTATGTCCAATAGCAGAGGTTAAAAATTAAAGTGGCAACTGTGAAGTTTATGTGGTCACATAACTAGATATGTTACTAGAATAGATAAGTAAATGTAATTATTTATTGTTATTATTAATAATAGCAATATTTATTATTAATGTTGTTAATATTACTAGAATATATGAATAAATATCAATAAATAGAACATACTGATTAAGTTCATAGACTAATTGAGAATATAAATTTATATTTCCTATAACTGGATATACTTTGGGAACCCCCAAAGTGTATTTGGAAAGATCTGGGCTGACATCCAAACTGACAAATTGATCATTTGTATCATCTTGGGCAACGAAGCCTCTGATTCTCATTTCCTCATGAGTCTGATGCAGATACCTGCATCATACCAGATACCTACCCCCAGACATTTGTGACGTTAAGTTGAGTGACATTAAGGCTCATGAGCACTGTGCCTAGTGCCTGGTACAAAGAAACCATCCAATAAATGGCACCTCTTATTATCATCAGCTCATACAGAAAAAGACCATAACGATACACACTGAAAATGATGATAGTCATACTGGGGTTGTGAATAACCTTTCCCTGAAGTGTTACAATTAGGAAGAAGACACAATGAAAAAAGAAAATCACAGAAACCAACCAACCACATGGATTTTGATACATAGTATCTAAGCCTCTTCCCTTAGTCTGGCCCCACTCTGTGTCCTGACTTCAGGAGTCTCTGTTAATTTCTCAACGTCCACTGTATCATTTGTGTCCGCACAGTACAGATCTAGATTGCAAAACCTCCTTGGTATTAAGGCTCCGTTCACAGCAGTGTGTTGTAAATCAGATTACTTAACAATATTCTTATCTGTATAAAATGTCTTAACTTGATTTGCTTCCTGAAAAATGGTCTGAGTCTTATTTTGCCTCTGACAAAGTATGTTTAGTTTTCAAAAGAAATCAGTGTTTCTATGGTACTTAACACTGATTTATTGAAGTTTAGGATGAAAACTCAAATTTATCTTTATCTTGTTCTTTATCAGCAAATCAAGTGTTTTCAAAGACTTTTTGTGTGTGTGTGTATGTGGAGACAGGGTGAGTGGGTGTGGTGGAAGAAGCAGAGAGAGAGAATCTCAATCAACCTCCATGCCCTGTGCAGAGTCCCATGCTGGTCTCCATCTCAGGACCCTGAGATCATGACCTGAGCCAAAATCGAGTCATACGCTTAACTGACTGAGCCACCCAGGCAGCCCTTCAAGATTTTAAGTAATCTCCACACCCATCCTGGTGCTCAAGCTCACAACCCTGAGATCAAGAGTCCCTCTCTCCACTGACTGAGCCAGCTAGGTTTCCCAGCAAGTCAAATACTTTTAAATGATAGCACACTCCTTTCCTTTTCTGATCATTGTTTATTTTTAAGACGTGTTCCTGGGTAGTTAAGCTCTGACTTATTTCAGAATACATTATGCAGCATAATTTGCCTGGACTTGAACTGAGGAGGAAATGTCTCTCTCTTGCTTCCATTACAACAGTGTGGAAGATAGGAGGGTTTTGCTATGTTCACAAATCATATTGTAAAGCTTACCTAAAGAAAAGCAAACAAGTAAAACAATGATTTTTTTTTCTTCTACTTCTTCCAGGAGAGGCAGGATGAATTAGTTTTGTAATTATGTGGGATATTTCAGAATTTACCTATTTTTCCAATTTAAGACTTTGGGGTTACATCTTTGAGAGCTTAAAAATATAGCATTCATTGATGTTTATATCATACAGGTATATTTTAGTTTGTTTACTTATAAAAAGTATTTTGAAATAAATTTTCATGCAAATAGTTGCTAACTATGGTAATGTGGTGTATGTATGTTGTATGTATGGTAATGTGTTGAAGGGTTTTTCCTAAGCAGGAAATGACCCAATCAGATTAGAATCTCAGAGAAGTCATTTTAGCTGTAGTGTGTCCATAGAGACACATTTGTGGCCTAGGGAGAAACAGATAGGATTGCTGCTGGCCTCAGGTGCTGGGATATCTGGGTTGGTCCTCAGATGTTTGCTTGGGAAGCAGCTGGGGCTCTGGAGGAAGAGAGCAGTGACTCAGCAATGTCATTCAGAGAAATTTCAGAAGAACAAATCCTGGCCAGAATCTGGGCAGAGCTTCAGTGCTGGAGGAGAGAGGAAATAGTGGATGCCAAAAAGGATATATTAAAAGAACCTATAGACTCCCCCCCCCACAAGTTATATTACTAAATTTCTTTAAGATATAAGTGCATTTGGGCAAGTTTACTAATAAGGCTAAATCAATAAAATACTCACAACTCTGCTTTGAGATATGTTTTCTGTATGCAGCTTCTCCTATCCGTCAGCACTAAAGCAGCGATCGGTTAAAGATGAGTGGTTAGCGAACACTACTTCAAGTTAGCCTTGAATTATTTAGCACCGTTCCAGATCGAAAATAAATACATACTTCTTTTGCTATCATAGAGAAACTCTGTGCCAGCTTCTGTTATAAAAATCAGTTGTCCCGGGGGCCTGCTTCTCCCTCTCTCTCTACCTGCCGCTTCCCCTGCTTGTGCTCTGTCAAATAAATAAATATATAAGATCTTTTTAAAAAGGAACTAAAAAATAATAAATAACAGTTAGTCGTTAGAACCTGTGAATGTTTTCTATGTTCCAAGATGAAAAATTATATTCTGGAAACTTTCTAAGTGAATTTTATGTTGCGTAAATCCAAGAACTTGCCTCAACTTTCCAGACTTTATTTTCTATGCATTGAACATTTTATGTCACTTCTATTTTAAAAACTTGAGGATAAGGGGGAAAAAATCTGTATCAGAGGAGGATTTAAAAAAAAAAAAAGATGTGTTTCAGAAGTCTTTTCTTGATAAATTCATTTAATAGAACTTTGCACTTAAATTATTTATGAATTAAATGAAAATTTGACTCTAGAGAATAAAAGTACTACTCCAGATTGGAGAGCCTAGTACTGCGTCTTGTACCCACCACCTTGTTCCAGCTCCTGCCACTAGCTGATACTCCACATCGCCTCTTCTGCACCGGTTAAAGTCCATATTCCTACTATGTCGCTATTTAATTGTTCATTATTTAAAGAGAATCTGATGAAAACAAGCAAGAAAATGACTTTTAGTTGCTATGCATTCTCTTAGTAGTTGTTCACTGGACTGCATCTATTCTAGCCAACAAGATACTTTAAATAAATTATTTAAGAAAATAGGGGATCATCTCTCTTATGAACTATTGATTTTCTTTCACAGAAAAGGATAAGCCCCCACTTAGCAAGGCCGGGCAGGATGTGATCTTGCCACTACCTACAGACGGAGCGGTTTTGGCGGGGGCAAGAGCACGGATGACCACGCCATCGTCCCATATGAGCAGACAAGGCTGCAGGGTGACCCGTCAGTGACATGAAGGTAATTCGTGATGTCATTGTGACGACCACAAATATTTCCACAAGGTGATCTCTCATAATGTCTTTCTACTCCTGTTCCCAAAATATCTGTAAGCTGGTGGAGGAGGTGTAAGAAGAACGTGCAAGAGCGATGGTTGAAAAAGTGGTTTATTATATGAATTTACTTTCCGACTGAATAAACAGCGATTCTGATCCTTTGTTTTGAAGCTTACTCTTGTTCTTGCTGCTTTTTTTGGCAAAACACCTCAGGGGAAATGAGTCGGGCTTTGTTTTAATGACTCAGACTACTTTTTAAAACTTTATTTCTTTTCTTCGCTCAAGGTGCACGTAGAAAATTTAAAAAATATGAAGGAATATAAAGAGGAAAATAACAATAGAATAAACAAATTCTTCACTCGCTCTAGAAAGCAGCCACCTCGCCGGGCAATGAGGCCTGCGTTGAGGTAACTGCCTTAGCAAGTGAGGGGAAGTGTGCCTGTTTAGGAGCTCCCCACTGATTTTCCTCAGGCTGATGTGGGCCGATCTGCAGTTGCTTCAGAAGGGAATGAGTCACTCTCCCCTTGGCGGCCTATGTCCAGGAGTCTTTCTGGTTTGGTTTTTTTGTTTTTAATTGAGCTATAAAAACATTAATTACTTCCAGAGGAACAACACAATGACTGGACATCTATACATGTTGTGGGATGATCACCACAATAAGCCTCGTTAGCATCTGTTACGTCACATAGTAACACGTTTCTTGGGATCAGAACTTTTTTCTTTTTTGTCAGAGGAAGGCTTTGAAAACTCTTTTGTAAAGATTTACTCAGTGATGTTCAAATACGCAGTACAGTTTATGAACCATAGTCACCGTGCTGTACAGTACATCCCATGGCTTATTTATTTTAGGACGGGGACTTTGTGCCTTTGACCCACTTCACCAGTTTCACCCACGCCTCACACCCTGCCTCCTCCAACTGCCCATCTATTCTCTGTATATATGAGCTCAAGGTCTTTGCTCAGATCCCATGTCTAAATGAGATCTTCCGGTGTTTGCTTTTCTCTGAGCTATCGCACTCAGCGTGATGCCCTCAAGGTCCATCCACGTTTCCACAAATGGCAAAATTCCTTCTGATGGCTGAGTCTGTATATATACACCCCATTTTTCTTTATCCAGGCACCCCTCAGTGGACATTCAGTTTGTTTCTTTATCCTGGCTGTCGTGAACAATGCTGCAGTGAACATGGGGGAGTACATGTATCTTTTCAAGTTAGAGTTTTGTTTCCTTTAAAGAAATACCCAGAAATGGAATTGAGGGAGCAACACAGGTTATTGTGAGTCATGAGGCAAGTGGCTTCTTATTAACTCTGTCAGGATCCTTCCTAGATAGGAGGACTTCCTGACTTAACCACTTCAGTTGGAGGAGGTGGAAAAAGTCTGCATGGGTCAGCTGGGGCTGCCGTAACAAACTAGCCCGGGCTGGACGGCTTCACCAACAGAAAGTTCTCACTGTTCCGGAGGCTGGAAGTTCAAGATCCAAGTGTCAGCAGGGCTGGTTTCTTCTAAGGCCTCACAGTTGGCTGTCAGCTACCTCCTATGTCTTCACAGAGTCTTCCCTCTGTGGGGAAGCACTGATTTATATTCCTTTAGAACAAAAACAATAATCCTCCGATCCTTCAAGACTAATTTATGTCCATCATGCACTCAAGGATCATATAGTCTTCAACTTACCTGGACCCTTGATCACCATCGTACCCAGCCCCCACCCATCTAGGAGCCCCTTCCAGTGGTTGCCCACTCTCTGCCTTGTATTTCCAGAGGTGAACGCTGGCTACTTCACATCACGTCCTATAACAGCTTTCATCACCTGTAATTATTAGACCAGTGGGACGAGCCTCCTGTTACTTCTGTGTACTGGGTTAGATCTTCTCTTTGGAAAAGGAGCCAACACATCCTTTTATTCTGTGTATCAACCACTTAAGCTTTTGAAAAAAAAAAAAAATGAGAGGCGCTTGAGTGGCTCAGTCACTTAAGCGTCCGCCTTTGGCTCAGATCATGGTCCCAGGATTCTAGGATCGAGTCCCACCCACATCAGGCTCCTGCTCAGTGGGAGCCTGCTTCTCCTTCTCCCCCCCACCCCACTGATGCTCTCTTCTCGTTATCTCTGTCTTTCTCTCTCAAATAAATACATAAAATCTTTAAAAAAGAAACAGAATTTTGGACCTCCTGGGTGGCTCAGTCAGTTAAATGTCTGCCTTTGGCTCAGGTCATGATCCTGGGATCCTGGGGTCGAGTCTCCCATTGGGCTCCTTGCTTAGCAGGAAGCCTGTTTCTCCCTCTCCCTCTGCCCTTCCCCCTGCTGGTGCTCTGTTTCTCTTCCTCTCTCAAATAAATACATAAAATCTTTAAAAAAAAAAAAAACACTTGACACCCTTATGAAGCCCATATGTAAACTGTGGTTCTTCCTGACACAGACTATGACCTCGTGTGACCCAGACATTATCTGTACTTGTACTAATGAAGCTTAGTCTACATAAACTATTTTAGTAGCTGCTTCACACAATAGACTCGGGTTAAGTTTTCCATTAGCAGAATTACCTAAAACCTGCTTCATCTTTCTGCATGGACTACTGCCCCAATGGCCTCTTCGTCCTGTGTTTTTATAATTGATTTATAGAACCTGAGTGCAGAACCTTAAGTTTATCCTTTTTACATCTCAGCCTTTGGTTTTCATCTAAAACAGAGATAATTTTGAAATTTGAGAGTCATCCAGCATATTTATTATCCTTCGATGCACTGTGTCAGCTGCAAAATGAATATTTCTTGATTTAATCTTTGAGAACTGAGGCTGTTCAGGAAAGGTAGACAGACAAGCCATCGATCATACCACTAGAGAGCTCCCTTGAGATGGACACTGACTGGTAATTGGCACTTCTGGGACATATTCAAGCAGCTATAAATCTGCCTCCATTATCATCTAGCTTTGGGTATTTGCTACTAAAAGCTTTATTCTGTAAGCAATGAATTGCATATATTGAGTGCTGAATAAAAATAATGCTGATGATTCAGTATTTAATTTATTGAAGATATTTATAAAGGCCTCACAAAATTGGGCTTTTCTCATGGGCTTTTACATCCGACTGCTCTGCCATCAAGAAGGAAATATGGACCAACTCCCGAGCCAAGTATATAATGTGCTGGCAGATAGATCTAGAGTTATACAACCATAATCTAAGTGACAGTCTGTGGTAAGAGAGCAATTTGCTACCAAACTGTGACTTTCTTATAATGGTGTACACTCACGAATGCCCCCAAAAGTAAACTGTCGTCCGAGTGTGACTTCATCATAATAAAGCTGTCCTTGACTGAATTACCCACTCAATGCCAGGCCTTTTGGACCCCTCTGCCATCCTCAGCACAGCCTCCCAAGCAGGCCCATCCCCATCTTGTGGATTAAAATTATAATAAAACATCATTAAAGACTTTGAAGTGGCAAGAGATTACTGAGTACCTTTCAAGGAAATGCTGGGGGTCATGGAGCAGGTCCTTCAAGCTTAGCATTTAGAGACTGTAGAAAACAGACTGTAATGCAAATGAGTCTTGTCCACAGAAATGCAAATAGATTTTTTCATGTAGAAACGCAATTGTGCAATTGATTTCCGCCCTGTGGAAAAGTGGATTTCAAACATGACATTTTAACACCTGTAAGTATTAACTATTAATCCAGGCATGTTGGTGCCCAATAGGTACTAACAGGAAACTTGTTGCAGCTCTGCAGCTCCTAGCAACTTCCTTTAATCATTCTTGACTGCTTATAACTGTCTGTTCTTCAAATTCTCCTTTGTTTTTTGTTTGTTTAAAAATTTTATTTTTATGAGAGAGAGAGAGCAAACAAGCAGGGAGAGGAACTGAGGGAGAGGGACAAGCAGACTCTGCTCTGAGTGCACAGCCCAACACAGGGCTCTGTCCCAGGACCCTGAGACCATGACCTGAGCTGAAATCAAGAGTCCCATGCTTAACTCGCTGAGCCTCCCAGGCACCCCTCAGACTTTCCTTTGAATCTATGGAATGTCTTATTGGTTTTCTCTTTAATTAATGAATTGAATAAAATCTTTGAATCATGTCCATATTAGATTTGTCTGAGTCATAGTTTTAACATTTTGAGAATTTTCTTTTAAAGGAAATTAACATCCTTCAGCCGCCATCTCACAAATCTCTTTCACTGGGGTGGTCTCATTTTACACCCCCAAATTTCCTTTTTTAAGTTTATTTATGTTATTTATAGATCTCTACACCCAGTGTGGGGCTTCAACTCACCACCCTGAGATCAAGAGTTGGCATTCTCCCAACCGAGCCAGCCAGGTGTCCATATAACCCCAAATTTCTGACAGGAAAGTTGGGAGTGTCAAGTCAGGTGTGGGTTTTGGGGGTTTTTTGGTTTTGTTTTTTCTGAGAATGGGATCCAGTTGACTGGAATGTTAATACAAACCTCTGTCCAGCTGCAAAATAGGGCTCACTTGGAAGGTTGTTGGGAATGGGGTGACAGCAATTATAGGCTAGCACAGCAATGCAAGTAAGTTAAAACCCAGTGTGGGATATGCTTGTTCTTATGCCCCTTGACCATCCCCACCCCCCAGGAGCACTCACTGGTCAGGCTCTCCACTGAGAACACAATGTCTGCTCAAGATTCTCTCTCCCTCTCCCTCCCCGCCCTGCCCCTCCCCCTGTTCCTGCACAGAGAAAAACCAGAGCAAACAGGAACATGGGTCCTTCTTGATAAAATCCAAGTTGTACCAGATGGTCTATATGAGGTGTCCCCATTAGTCTCATTTGTAAACTGTTGTGTCTGTAATCAAAGGAGCAAGACTGATACAAAGCGAAGGTCAAGCAAAGCTTTATTTCGTGCCAAGCATCGAGAATCAAACTGACCAGCCAGGACCATCTCTTACAAAGAGGCGACCTCTCTCTGCCTTACAGACTAGCTTTTAAGGGCAAAGGCCATGTGGTTGGGCCTGGCCATGCACAGGTGACCAATGAGATTGTAACACACAAAGAAAGCTGCGCAGTCATGCTAGGTCATACATAAGTGACCAATTGAATTACCGTTTACCCTAGTAGATATTTGAACTAGCCTATCGCCTTGGTCAGAACTGGCATCCAAAAGGCACCCAAAGGGTAGGGCCCATACTCCTTGGTAGCTAGGGACACAGTATGCACCCCCATTGATTGGATACCTCCACCTGGCCTGACCCACCCTTGTATTTGGGCTTTGTTACCTGGGACTGGTTTCCGGGACTTGTTTTTAAGTAAGTTCCCTGAGGAGGGGGGCAGGGTCAGTTTAAGTTTTACTGCATAAACAACAAAATCACTGTTTAACCAGATGGAGCTGCTCTGGCTAAATAGGCCCTTACAAAACCACCCCCAAATAGACAAAAATGGTATTTTATAGGGGCACCTGGGTGGCTTAGTTGGCTAAGCTTCTCTCTCTCTCTCTCTTTTTTAAGATTTTATTTATTTATTTGAGAGAGAGAAGGAGAGAGTACAAGTTGGGGAGGGGTGGAAGGAGAGGGAGAAGCAAGCCCCCTGCTAAGCAAGGAGCCTGATGCAGGGCTCAATCCCAGGACCCCAGGATCATGACCTGAGCCAAAGGCAGACAGACACATAACCAACCGAGCCACCCAGGCACCCCAAGCCTCTGACTCTTGACTTTGGCTCAGGTTACAATCTCAGGGTCTTGAGATCGAGCCCCATGTGGATCTCCACACTCAGCAGGGAGTCTGTTAGAGATTTTCTCCCTCTGCCCCTCCCCTGCAATAGATCTTTTTTAAGATGGTATTTTATAATTCAGCCTTAGAGAAGAGGTTTCTGGGAAAGGAACATAAATAGAAACAATAACTGACTTTTTTGACATGGGACAAGAGAACACAAAGTAACTGTTGGATTTCACATTGCACTGTCTCCCTGTATAGGAGCCGTTTTGTCACTTACTCCTCCTCAGATTTCCCAGGATATAATTTGGGTCAATTCTGAAAATGCTCACAAAAGGAATGAATCATTATGTAGTAAGGAGGTGACTTAAAAAACCTACTGAGAGACTTTAGAAAAATTTAGTGAGCAGGATTTTCAAGATAGCCTGAGGTTGTTTAAACAAGACACAAGGTTCCAGAGAACCTACCATGGTCTTTGAAGATGAAACGCTGTATCTGTTGTCTTCTGTTTTCTACACATCTTCATTGATCACAGGCCAGAGAAATGCATACAATCTACAATATCACTACAGAATTTATAACAACAATGAAAGATTCCTGTAGAAGTATTTTCAGAAGTATTTTTAGAAGGAACAAGGAGCTGAAGAGGGGTTTCACTGGCAGAGGGGCCCTGTCTCCCTTCTCTCCTCCCTCCCTCCTTCCTCCCTTTATTCCTTTCTTGATGTTTTTTCTCTTTCTCTCCCAAAGCTTAGAACTGTGCTTATACTTACTAGGAATCTAATAATAATTTAGTAATTGGTTGCTCAGCTAATCCTTCCAAAAGCGTTCTTCTAGTCCCCAAATCTGTTTCGTCCTTCCAAGCACAATGGGCAGAACAACATTGCTCAGGGCTCTGGACTCACAGAGATATTACAAAGAGCCCTTGAGTGTTGTCTGACAATTTCTTTGCACCTCATCAGAGGAGATCCTAGGCACACAAAACCTATTATTATTTCTCAGTTATTGAACAATTTCCTGTCTTCCAAAAAACAAAATGTAAATCATTTCAATAAAAGTTATCCCAGACATTCTAGGCCTTTGGTTAGGGGAGAGAAGGCTATTTCTAAATTTAAAAAGAGAGAGAGAGAGAGAGAGAGAGAAAGTGGTAACTGGGTATCTGAGAAAGTTTCATATTGATGAGGGAGCAGGAGGCTGGCTGGGGACAAAGCAAAAGCTGGCACCATGCACCCCCTCTCCACCCACTCCCCTCGGTAGTATGTGTGACATTCCTCAGCCACCCCTGGCTGCCCTAAAAGAAAAACAAATAGTTAACTTGCAGAGATCACAATTCTGCAAGACCGGAGTCTCCCTCAGTCTATAAATGTCCTAGAGTTATACAACAAAGAAGCTATCTTCTCAATAGCCCAATTTCCAGAGACAAATAACTCAGTTCCTCAAGCCCTAATCTTGCCCTCCCCTCCATAAAACTGAAGGAGGCTGAGGCAGAAGGAAATGTAAATAAAGTTAAATTTCTTCTAAACCTAAATATCACTGACAAGGATGTTTGATAGGAGGAATGTGACATTCCACCAGGAAACTCCCAATTGTCTTCACGTTAGTGCCTCATTAGAGGGAAAAACAGCCTTGGCTTGACAATAACCAGGCCTCCAATATCCTGACAGTCTTCTTTACCGTGACAGCCCCTGTTAACATTCCCTTTGTCCTCACCTACCCAACTCCTGTGTATATAATGAGGCACTCCTCAGGATAGCGGGGCAGCATCTCTGTCTGCCCATGGGTCCTGTCCCTGTGCTTTAATAAACCAACTTTTTTGCACCAGAGACGTCTTAAGAATTCTTTCTTAGCTGTTGGCTCCAAACCCCACCCCTCTGAACCTCACCTAGGTTCTAGAACTTCATCATTTGGCGACCACGAAGGGACTGTGAGTCTTTACATTTGGACTCTGAGCTTCAGTGCAAAATTGGTAAGTACTTTCTCTCTTCTTCCTTTACTCTCATTTCAGGGCTTTTCAAGGAGTATGGTCTTATTGGAACATTTGCATGTCAGTTGCTCAGGCTGTAATCCTCTAGCCCATGGCTGCTCTACGGGGAGGAGAGCATCTGCCTTTTGGCTGTAAGTTAGTACCCTGGCCGGAATGGTAATAAGACCCAGAAACTTGATGGCCTCTCTTTATTCCTGTTCTTATATAAAGTTGTCTCTCTTGGGCACGGGACAGCCACCTAAGTCACCAGGATGGCTGCCAATCTTAAGACTCCTGTGTGAGGTTTCCTTCTTATTGATCTAATGTGCTCCCCTCCACATCCCTGGTCTAGCCACTTCTGGCCAAGAGACCTCCACTGGGAGCTGGCCGAAACCAGTACCTGACTGAATTAAAATGCAACCGGGGACCATTTCCTAGGGAAGTTGGCTGTAAGGACCACATGTGTTGGAATGTCGCATAGACCATGATGGATTTCAGTCTTTACTGTTTCTTGTCAGTGTCTTCTACAAACTACTTAAAGCTACAAAATTGGGTAATTTCCCTTTGCCAAACTTTTCTAGTATTCCCATGGGTTAAAAATGGCAGGGCAGTAACACAACCTTTAGAATGTAGGACGGCACAGTATCCTAGTCCATTCACCAGGCACCCATCAGCAGCCTAGGATGCAATGGGGAAGAGGAGGGATGCTGGCACCCCTCCAGGGCCTTTAACAGCAGGAATGCCTTCACGGGAAGGTAGAATGGTGATCAATAGCAATTTTTGTTGAGGGACGCCTCTGGCCGCTTTTGACACCTGGAACCTCTGACATACCCTCTGTGGGATGCCACCCAGGAGTCGGGGGGAATTTTGGTAATGGACCTTCTTTACTTTTTAGGAACATGGGATCCTCCTCTTCTGTGCCCAAGGACACTCCCTTGGGGTACCTTTTAACCCACTGGAAATAATTTGGATTGCAAAACTTAGGAAAGGACTGAGCTCCTGTAACACTGCATGGCCTCAGTGGGATCTGTCAGTTGGATCTCTCTGCAGGAAACAGACCAAATGAACCAGGGTACCTTCATTGCTCATACCTAGGCCAACCTAAGGGCCTTTTGCAGAATATGTTTGCCCAAGTGAGTCAGCTAGTAAACTTCCTCCTGACATACTGGATGATAATTATGTTAATAGGCCTTCAAATAAACCCACGTTGCTGAGCCATCCCTAGCAAAGGGGACTCTGACCTTATTTCTCTCTCTTCCTCCTAATAGATGTGGGGTCTTCTCCCTTACTCATTTCTTGTGTTAATGGCTGGCTATAACTGGAGCCAACTGTGGTTAGTCTAACTCGAGACAGAGACTTTAAGGAATATTCCCAAGCAGCTGCCGAAACTCCTTTTGTTTTGGGGAAATTCCCTGTCTTCTCTGGCCCTACTTAGACTGCTTAACCCCTCCCCTCTTGCTGGTGGGAAAGCATGGCGTCTGCTCCTCTGTTGGGGCTTATGAGCTCTAAAACCCCGGGAATCCTTTCTCTGCCTCCTGGCAGCACTTTGTTTCTTCTGTTTCCCCCTTCTCCTGTTTCTGCACCAATGCGCGTGCAGCCTGCATGACTGGCCTCTAGACCATGCACCATGGCTCCTTCTCTTTTCACTGTCAAGGAGCAAGAAGAGCACCCCCTGGACCTAACACCCCCCACTCCGGACCTTCCCACCCATGTCTCAGGTAAACATTCAAAGTGGAGTGGGCCCAGGTGGAACGTAAATCAGTATTTGAACTAAGTTAATTCGTTGGTTTAATTAAGATAGACATGTCTTTTAAGCTATTAGCAGTAAACGTGAAACTTCAAAGTTTACTGAAGGTCAAATAAGCTCGTGTTATTTGTTAAAATTTGTTAGCAAAGAGATGACTAAACTGATCGTTAATTGCCTGTCTCAAAGTTTTAATGGGTAATTGTTAAAGTAGCTTTCAAAGTCTTTGGTAACCTAAAAGTTTAAAGTTTTGCTTGGATAACAAATAAAATTAAATTTGTTGGACATCTAGGTCTTTTCCAAATAGAATAAAGTGCTAAAGTATTGAGTACTGGATGTAGGTTTGTGCTTTTGACTTCTCACTCCAAAGAAACTAACAATATTTAAATCTGTTGGTAAACATGTTTTGTGCTTAACTGATTCATAAATTTGCGTTCTAAGGAATTCTTTTGTAACTGTTCACAATTGGTTAATACTTAGTCATCACTAGAGACTGAAGTGTTTCTAAGAGTACAAAATTCTGCTAAGTGTAACTAAGACTGATGGAAGTAAGGGAAACAACCCTGTGTGTGAAAAAGTAGGAGATATGTAAGAAAGATAAGGAATGGAAATGCATTTTGTTTAAAAAAAAAAAAAAGATAATCTTGTCTTAAGTGAGATGGTTGTTTGGAAGGAAATGGCTTGGGACAAAGCCTGAATGCAAGGGGAAGTTGTAGAAGGTTTGTTTAGGGAAATCTTCAGGAAAGGAATTTTAGTTATGGTCAAGACTGACTATGATTGAAATGAATGAGTTTTAAAGGTACATTGGTATAAGACTGAAATTCTCTCTGTTCAAAAAAGACAAAGTTTTTTTAAGTTAATCTGCTGTTAAGTAGAAAATGTAAACAGTTTTTCCTCTTTGCCTGTCCAGAAAAACCATTTTCCACATTTTCCCTATATCAGGTCTTTAACATCCCTAATTATATTTAGACATGTACTTTAAAACTTTCTAAGATTTTAGCAATTGTTGACAAGATTTAAGTTGTAAATGAAATCTCTTTAACTCATGCTTTTCACTGGTATGCAAAATTACTCAGGAAGTACTGCTAAACAAATGATAAATCTTGGGTTACATTTGGGTAAAGGCTATATCTATTCTAGACATTCTATGCATTTCCTAAAGTTTTAACTATTTGATAGATAATCACTTGATATTGTAATTATTGAAATGGTATGTGTCACAGAAATAACCTGATTTCCTTGCCAGCTAAAGTGTAAACTCTTGTCTCATCAGCTCTAACCATATCCATTCTGAGTTTTTGTCATTTATAATTGTTTTAATTCTCTTGTAAAATGAGTTTTATCTTAAAGGAGATTCATATAAAGGACTTTCAGGACAAATACAGATATTTGATATACTTGAAAATCCTAAAACTGAAATGGGTAAGAATTTCCAGAACTAACTAAAGCTGCATTCAAACTAAACCAGAATTAGTAACATGGGACTAAATGAACTAAAAGATTATAGTGTTGTGTCTCTTAATGTTTTGTCCTATTTTAAACATTGCTGGTTCTCTAATGTTTGCTCTTACACACTAAGGAAATTTTTTCTTAAGATGTCTGTGACTTACAGAAAAGTAAAATATTCATTTTTAAACAAATCAAAGCATTCAACTTTTCTCTCTATCTGAACGCTCTGAAACTCAAGAAGGTCTCAGTAAGTATTCTTTCCTCCATGGCAATCAGTGATTTGCATATGTTCAATAAGAATCTGTTCTCCTTGTAACAGGACACCATTAGAAACACTGGTTATTTTACCAAGGTTTTGACTGGAATGTCATATTTAAGAAAGACATGCATAGACTCAGATATGACCAGACAGCTTTAAGGAATTAAGGTTGACTTTATGAAACCTGGGGCCATAAAGCCCCTTGGAACTGCTGGCCTGATACCTTGCTTACAGAGTTCCCAGCAGCCTCACCAGGTGAGTAAAGGATGTCACTTCCTGGCAGGTGCAGGAACCTCAGGATACTTTGGACACCTCCAAAAGAGGAATTTGCCCAAATTGACTGGTGTTGCAGGCATGTCTGATGGCAAGTATGTGGCTTGGCTTCTGGCCTGGAGGGGCTACTAAAAGTTCAACCTAGAGATTCCTTATAAGAAGTCCCAGCAAAGCAGATTCTAAAAGATCTATATGATCACTCACTATTCTTGCTGAGCTTATGTAAATAATTAGGCCAAATCTGTTTAAACCGACTTGTTTTTCAAATAAATTAGTCCTGATTTGGCTATCTCTGGAAATGAGGTTATTTTAGAAAAATTATGTCTTAATAACACACCTTTTGTGGATTCTAGATTTGATTGTCTTTAAATGTTTGTTTACCTAAGCTAGACAACTTGAGGTAAACTTAAGAGAAGTCACACAATAGCTCGTTTAGATGATCTACTTAATATTCTGTGGGGATAATAACAGAAACCCATGGCACATGATTGAGCAACTAGAAAATGGGGTTGATTCCCCAACAATTGTATAACTTAACTATCACCTTGTGTGTGACTGGAATAATGAAATTGCCTAAAAGCCAGCATATGGCACTCCATAGGATTAACTATGGATTTATGGAGATAATGGATGACCCTACTTTCTTTATGATTGGATTGGATGATGCATGTGGGACTCCCCTTATCTCTTGACAAGTTTTCTCCCACTTGCCAGTGGTCCTCTGTAATCAGGATATTGTTAAGGCTGGACCTTAGTCCTATTTATCCTAGAAGCCAACTCTATTGAGGTACAATTGCAAACAAATGCTTTAGCTAAGAATAAACTAGCCCTCCTCATTAAAAGAGCCCCAAAGCTCACTATGGGACAGTCCCGGACTGCAATGAGTTTTCACATCAGGTCCAAAATGTCTTAGAAACCAAAGGCCACCAATGGATTATGGAGGCAGACTTATTAAATACTGGGCTACACTTACAGATATACCTGAAATAATACTTAAAACTTGTCAAACTTTAAACCTAGTTACCCATATGCCTGAACCTGACCACAGTACTTCTTTCTCTATAGAGCAAAACTGTTCAGAGGTTATTGATCTTGCTTACTCTAGTTGGTCACATTTAAGATGCTCCTATTAAAATACAAATGACAATTGGTTTACTGATGACAGTAGTTTTCATAAAAGGAATAAGATAAGCTGGGTATGCTGTAGTGCTCACTAGCACTTTGCAATTGCCAAAGCTTTAAAAATTAATATTAATAGTGACTCCAAATATGCTTTCCTAGTCCTACACATCCATGGAGCAATTTGGAAAAAAAGGGGATTGCTATCAAGCCATAACTCGCCAATCAAATATGGGCCTGAGATCATAACCCTTCTTGAGGCTGTACATCTGCCCAAGGAGGTGGTGGTGATTCACATCAAAGGACATCAAAAGGATATGACCTTAGAATCTAAAGGAAACAATTTAGTAGACCATACAGCTAAAGAAGCAGCAAAAAGTAAACAGATATTAAGCCTTATACCAGTCTTAACTCCAATGGAGTCCATAACTCCAGTCTATTCAGACCAAGAAACTCATATTGCTCAAGAACGAGGATATAACTAAAAATACACAAGACTGGCTTGTTAACAATGAGGGAAAATTTTTTATGCCTAAAAATAATCAATGGAAAATAATACAGGGCTTGCACCAGGCTACTCATTTGGGCAAAGATGCTTTAAAACATTTAATTAAAAATATATTTGATGGAGTAAATTTAACAGCCACAATAAAACAGGTTTGTCAATCCTGTATTATCTGTGCCCAAGTAAATCCAGAAGGTGCAGCTCATCCCCCCCTCTTAAAACCAGTCCAAAGGTGTGGATCCTATCCAAGAGAGGACTGGCAACTTGATTTCACACAAATACCACCTTGCAAAGGCTATAAGTATCTATTAGTATTTGTTGATACCTCCACCAGATGGGTCGAGGCCTTGCCATGTAAAACTGAAAGAGCCGTAGAAGTAACTAAGATTTTGTTGTGAGAAATTATCCCTAGATTTGGCCTTCCTCGATCTCTTCAAAGTGACAGTCGTCCTTCTTTTACTGCTCAAATAACTCAACAATTAGCCCAAGCCCTGAAAAATCAAATATTTCTCACATTCAGCCTGGCATCCACAATCTTCTGTAAAAGTAGAAAAAAAAAATAATCATACTTTAAAACATCATCTTAGTAAGCTTAGTCTAGAAACCCAGGAAATTTGGGTTACTCTCCTACCAATAGGACTTCTCAGGATAAGAACTGCTCCAAAACAACCTCTAGGACTCAGCTCTTTCGAGTTATTATATGGAAAACCATTTCTTTCTGTAGTTCTGCTATTAGAAGAAGATTATAATGCCTTACTAAATTATTCACTGGAAGCTAGTTTAATTCATAAGTTACTCAATGAGTATACTAATCGTATACTCCCCAAACCTGATTTAACTATAACTGAAAACCCACCCCATGTAAATCCCAAAGACATGGTTTATTTAAAAAATTGAAAGGCAGATACAACAGAAAACCTACATCCAGAATGGAAAGGTCCATATCGAGTCATACTATGTACTCCCACTGCAGTAAAGCTAGAAGGAAACTCTTCATGGGTCCATATATCTAGAATACAACTTGTACCTCCTTCACAGGAACCCAATGAACAAACTAACATGACTTCTTACTCCTGTGAGCCCATAGAAGACCTCAAACTTCTCTTCAAACAAAAATGAAGGTTGTATATATTCTCTTTATCTTCCTTTCACTTATCTTAGCTGACAATTCCTTTCTACAGTGGGCACAGCATTATGCTGAACTACAAAATCAAACAGATTGATGGATATCCGTGGAATTTTGCCTATTTCAAGTATGTCTGGGTTACCCTGGTGGGTTTCCCTTTTACAGGGCACTGATTGGCATTCTCTGCAAAATTATATTTCAGATATAATAGATGGAGACAGTACGTACCGGGTTAAATCTATCACTAATCAAGATGTTTCTTCCTGGCCCATGATCAGTAAAACATGGAATTCACCAGGACATAACCAAACTTTTTCATATTCTCAAACTATTAAAATCCTAACTGACCTTACAAGCCCACAAATTAATACCCACTGACTAGGGCCTAAGTTACAAAACCCTCCTTATCACTATATGGAGGATAGCATATATCAAATCTGGGATACATATTTGTGGCTCACACCCACTATTGGACAGCTCAGTCGAAAGGCAGCTTTATGCTGGGAACAAAGAACCAAACTTTTTCATATTCTCAAACTATTAAAATCTAACCTCACCTAGGTTCTAGAACTTCATCAATATCACATTTAACCTATTTCCTTCCTCCTTCAAGTGTATCAATTCGTCATAAATGTAAGAGAGCAAACAGATGAGAATTGTAACAGAGCACCTACTTTGCCATGGTTTTTGAATCCTAACTCTACCGCTTCCTGTCTGTGAGACAGATGGTTTAAGCTATTTGTAAGTTGAGAATAAGAGGAGCCCTCCTCTCAAGGCATTATTATTGGGGTTCACGGGTCAGGCAGGTAAGGCCCCTGGAGCTGTGAGCCACACACAGTGAACATTCAATCATCATGATATTCTATTTATTATGAGATCATTTTTCCTTTTATGGTTTTCACACAACTCTTGGCAGCCTTGTCTTACACCTGGGCAAGACTGTGTTGCTGCCTGGGTCACGTTCTTCTAGAGATTCTCCCAAGGAAGGCCAAACCACAAAGACTCCCTCCACGCGCTCACCGGTACACAAAAGGACTTTAACAGGGAACAAATCCACACTCCTCAAAGACTAAAGAGTCAACCAAAAGCACTTCAAGAAGGAACAGTTTTGACACTGAGAAAGCCAGAGGGTCTAGGTGTTTCCTGGTAATGACAGCAAAAGCGGAAGGAGAAGAGAAGTGAAATATATGACACCCCATAGAACCGGAACAAGGGTCAATGGCCTCAAACTGTCACCCCCATTCTCACACTCAGTCCTTCCATTCACCCAAAGCTTTGAATAAAGGACAAAAAGTAATGGTAGCCCACAGGGCATTCTCAGGACAAAGAAGATTCCCAGGGCTACAAATTTCCTAAGTAACACCTGGAGATAAGCTGGTGCACATGAATGAATATTCTATTGTGGTTTTGAGGATTTCTTCAAAAATGAAGGGTGTGGATGGGAGAAAAACCCAGCAAATTCTAGAACTTATACCTCTAATTGAGCATGCCAAATAGGGTGATAATTCGTGGCTGCTCAGTGTTAACTATGAGCTTGAATGTAGCCTACCCTCACTTAGGTGTAAATTCTTTTTTACACAATACTCAAGACCTTGAATATTTAATTGCATTTAAAAAATTACTTATAAGGAAATGTTGAAAAATAATCTCCCTGGGGGCGGGAAGTGCATAATTCATAAAAAATAAGTCTGAGTAATTTGAATTAGGAAAGATCTACCCTAGTAAGTGCAGAAGTTTTGAAGTTCTTTGCCTGTTCAGAAACAAACACACAACTTCACAGACAGTAAATCGACAGCACTGTAGGCTTCCAGAATCACAGGAGTCCACAATCTGTCTGTGCTTCTGGTCAGATGGGGCTTCAACCTGATTTACTCTCTGCTTTTCCTTAGACCATTACAGCTGGCCAGTCTGTATATCAACTGTGCCTGGCTTCTTTCTAAGAAATGGTTCTTGGAATAAGGACCTTGGAAGGCCTTACTCTGCTGACCGGGAGGTTGGATTATGGAACTGCTGTGTGTATGGAATTTGGAATCAAATGACCTGGACTCAAACCCAGCTTTACCAGTTCCCTAGCAGGGTGAACTAGGGAGAAATACTTCATCCTTTAAGCCTTAGCTTCCTCAGTTGTAAAGAGGAAAATACCACTTGATAGAGTCAAAGTAGGAAAATGCAAATAAATCACTTAACATACCTCAGAGCATAACACGAGCACTCCAGGAGATGTTGCTATTATGGTGAATTCTAAATATCATGGGATTTAAATACTGCTCTCTTTTGACCCATAGTTTAGCTGAACTACAAACAGAATAGATTTACTCACTTGTATATAAACAAGAAAGTATGAAGTCCTCTTCAAGGCAAGAGGCAAGGGAGTAAGGCACTGGGAAAAATTTGTAGGGCCTAGTACCCTTGACACCAGTTGAGGGGATGAGATGCACACCTAAATAACTACAATACCAAGTAGAAAGGGCAGGTCTGTAAAGGGATGTAGATAAAGTGCTACTAGAATTCAAAGGAGGAGAGGTTACAATCTAGTTAGGGGAAGTCAGAGAAGACTTCACAGATGAGGGCCCTGTGGTACATGTCTCTGTAATCTTAAGATTCTGACAAACAGGACTTATAAAATTATATTGACTTGAACTTTTCAGATTGAAAAAAATCTGCATTCTATAGTGCAAAAATTTTGGACATGCTGGATAGCATTCAAAGTCAATGTGTATCCTCTGAGTATGGTGACCTCAGGCCATAAAATCAGAATCCATTGAAAATGAGAATCAGGTTTGGCTTTGCCCAGAGGACAGTTGGCCATTTGCCCAGTGGTCTGTATAGTAACATACTTTTGCTTTTTAAGTAATAATACAGAGAAATTTATATTATTTTATATTTACATATGAATATATATATAAGTTCATAAATTTATAATTTATAATTTTATTATACTATATTATATACTTCACATATTTATATATTATGTACTATATTATATACTATATTACATATGATTCATAATTATATATTTATAATTTATAGATTTTATATATAAATTTATATTATTAAATAATATTGTTTCTAAGAAATAATACAGAGAGGTGTGCCTGGCTGGTAGAGCATGAACTCTTTTTTTTTTTTTAATTTTTTTTTTAAGATTTTATTTATTTATTTGAGAGAGAGGCAGTGAGAGAGCATGAGCGAGGAGAAGATCAGAGGGAGAAGCAGACTCTCCGTGGAGCTGGGAGCCCGATGCGGGACTCGATCCCGGGTCTCCGGGATCATGACCTGAGCCGAAGGCAGTCGTCCAACCAACTGAGCCACCCAGGCGTCCCGAGCATGAACTCTTGATCTTGGGGTTGTAAGTTTGAGCCCCATGTTTGGTATAGGGATTACTTAAAAAAAGAAAAAAGAGGGGCACCTGGGTGGCTCAGTCAGTTGAGCTTTCTACTCTTGATTTTGGCTCAGGTCATGATCTCAGGGTTGTGAGGTCAAGGCCTGTGTTGGGCTCCACACTCAGCAAAGAGTCTGCTTGAGATTCTCTCTCTCTCTCTCTCCTCCCCCTCTGCCCTTCTCCTGCTCGTGCTCCCTCTCTCTCTCTCTCTCTCTCTAAAATAAAGAAAAGAAAAAGAAAAATAAATAATAGAGATCTTATGTACACTTTACCTACTTTACCCACATCTTGCCAAACCGAGATATCAATATTAATCTTCCCTAGTTTAGGAAGGAGAGAAGGGCAGTAGGAGAAGAAACAAAAAAGAAGAAGTAGTAATCCTTTGTCTGTAGAAACTCTGCATTATGGCCAGGTGTCAAGAACATTGGCTCATGTTCTCAGGGAATATCATCCAGCTCTCAGTGCAAACAATGAGAACGTTGGCCTTATTCTCTTTCTCCTATATGTATTTTTTACCCTAACATTTATAAAATGTTTGTAAAATACTTTAAATCCTTTTCAATGTCGTATAAATATGAGAAGATGTCTGGAAGGATTACCTGGGGGCTTGAAGGGAAAATATCCATCTCATTGTTCTAAATATTCTAAATATGTGATTTCAAGAAAAGACACCTTTTGTTAGCTCAATGAGTAACGAGGGTCGAGGAGGGGATATTAGTCTAAATAGATCTAAACTTAAGCACACCTAGGACTTTGAAGGTTATCACCATGGTCTGGATCTGGACCAGTGTTTCCAACTTCAGAAAGGAGGTGCCTAGGAAGGCACAGAGAGACATCCAAAGCCCAGGTGGATGCTTGGCCTCTTCGGCAGGGGATGCTCTGTCCTTCTAGCCCCGGCATTGAAAAGAGGCTTCCCAAACAAACCCCGGGTCCTCAGAGTTTCAGTTTGATACTAGTGTGTTAAATGTTGACACCCAAGGGGCTCAGGCTCAGGCCTGGGTGATGGTAGGGCCCACAAAGATGGCCCATCTGAATCCCTTGCTTCAGGACCTCCCTGGTGTCTTTAAATCTCCATTTGCTTCACCTCCAGCTTGCTCCTATGGCCCTGCTCAGGGTCGCCCTGACCTTACAAATGTCATCCTGTTCAATCCTACAGTCTACCCTCTCCTCTCATGTACCTAGGCAGCAAAGCCCTCATCTGTTGGCTTTCTGCAGCCTTGGGTCTTCTCTGCACTCAGGCAGACCAGCTGGGACAGCTTTTCTCCCTTGAAGCAACTTACTCAGGGCTGCAGGGTTCAGTGTGGTCATCATCGGCCCATGTACCCATGTGTCCCAAGAAGCAGTAAGTAGTGGTCTCACCTGTTACATTGCTGCCCCCTCGAAAGGCCTCCCTGGTTCAGAGACAGAGAGTGAGACTCCAACACTTGCACCAGCCTTACCACCGCCTGCCCCTACAGTCATTGCTCCCCTTGGTTCAGCCTCACACTCCTTCAGCCACAGGGAGAAGTCACAACTGACGCTTACCTTACAGCCATGTGGACAGAGATGGGAGGGGAAGTTTCCAGAAGAAAGGGATGCTGGGCCCCAAGCCCACTGGAGTGAAAATCTCTTGATGACTGCAGTGATTCAGGCTAGAAGACAGGGTGGGCTCAGACCAGAATGGGCTCAGAGCAGGGTATTGATAGTGACAGGGGACATGATCAGAAGTGGTTAAATTCTGGGGGCACCTGGGCACCTGGTTTTGCAGGTTTGGTGCCCCAGTGGACACACACTGCACCCAGACATTCAGCCTGACAACACTGTGTCAACTCAGGCCCCTGGGGATCTGGTCTCAGCACCCACAGATTGGGCCTGCCATGCCCCTAGGCCCTAACCCTAACCCTTGGTTGGGTTTTCAGGCATCGATCTCCAGAGGCCTGGTCTTGATTCCCTTCATATGGGGGACACCTGACCACCAACCAGAAATCGTCCTGCACCCCAGAAGGAAACCTTGCTATTTGGAGCTGTGCAAAAACCTCAGAGCTTGAAAAACCTGCCTACCCCTTAAGGCTGCCACCACCTTCGGCGCCCCCTGGACAAAAACCCGCAGGAAGACACAGCCTGGCAACCCATGTCAACTCAGCACCCCAGGGAGCTAGGTTCAGGACAGGCAGATTTTGCCTGCCATGCCCCTAGGCCCTAATCCTAACCCTAGGTTGAGTTTTCAGGCAGAGGCCTGGCCTCAAATCCCCCCATACTGGGGACCAATGAAGTAGAACACAGAACTCCTCTTATCCCTCAGAAGGAAAACTTGCTATTTGGGCCTCAGCAAACTCTCAGACCTTGAAGAAATGCATGCCCCATTCAGGCAGCCAACACCATCAGCGCCCCCGTGGACACACAACTGCAGTCCAATTTTCAGCCTGACAACCCCCTGTCAACTCAGGCCCATGGGGATCTGGCCTCACACCCACATATCGGGCATGCCGTGTCTCTAGGCCCTACCTCTATCCCTAGGTTGGTTTTTCAGGCCCCTGTGCCCAGAGGTCTGGCCCCAAATACCTGCTTACTGGGGACCCCTGAGCCACAAAATTGGGCTCCTCCATGCCTCCAGAGGGGAACTTTGCTATTAGGAGCTGCACAACCCCCTCAGAGTGAGAGAAACCTGCATGGCCATCTAAGGTCACAGCCACATTCGAGGCTCCCATGGACACAAACTCAAGCCTAAGACACCTCCTGACATCCGCTCTGACCCTGGGGAGCTCACCTCCATGTCCCCACATCAGGTCTCCATGCCCTAGGCCTTAACCCAACCCATAGCTTGCATTTTCAAACTTCTGTCCCCAGAGTCATGGCCCCCAAAAACTCCAGACTGGGGAAGCAGGAGCCACACCACAGGACATCTCCTGTCCCCCAGAAGGAAACTGTGCCATTTGGAGGTGTGCTATCCACTCACAGTAAGAGAAAAATGCATGGCCCCCGACACCTCCCCCCGATTCAGGGCCTCCCTAGACACAATCTCACAGCTTGAAACTCATCTTGAACCCTGTTTTCACACCCCACACCCCAGGAGCTCACACCAGAGCCAAAATAGCAGGCCTCCCATGCCCCTAGGCCCTAACCCTAACTCTTGGTTGGGATTTTAGGCATCTGTCCCCAGAGGCCTAGTCTTGATTCCCTCTATATGGGGGAACCTGAGCCACAAAACAAAAATCCTCTTGTACCCCAGAAGGAAATCTTGCTATTTGGAGCTGCGCCAAACCCTCAGAGATCTAAAAACCTGCATACCCCATGAGGCCGCCACCATCTTTGGCGCCTCCTGAACACAAACCCGCAGGAAGACACAGCCTGACAACCCCATGTCAACTCAGCACCCCAGGAGACTAGCTTCAGCACAGACGGATCTGGCCTGCCATGCCCCTAGGCCCTAATCCTAACCCTATGTTGGGTTTTCAGACATCTGTCCTCAGAGGCCTGGCCTCAAATCCTTCCATATTGGGGACCAAAGAGGCAGATCACAAACTCCTCATGCCCCTCAGAAGGAAACCTTGCTATCTGGGGCTCAGCAAACCCTCAGACCTGGAAAAACCTGCATTCCCCATTAAGGCAGCCAACACCATCAGCGTCCCCATGGACACACAACTGCACCCTGACATTCAGGAGGAGAAACCAGTGTCAACTCAGGCCCTTGGGGATCTGGCATGCCATGCCCCAGGTCTAACCTTAACCCTGGGTTGCTTTTTCAGGCAATCATCCCCAGAGGCTTGGCCTCAAATCCCTGCTTACTGGGGACTCCTGAGGCACAAAATTGGGCTCCTCCACGCCTCCAGAGGGAAACCTTGCTCTTAGAAGCTGCACAAAACCCTCAGAGCAAGGGAAACCTGCATGGCCCTCTCAGGTCACAGCCACATTCGAGGCTCCATGGACACATGGACACATGGACACAAACTCGAGCCTGAGACATAGCCTGACACCCACCCTAAACTTAAACCTAAACTTAAACCCCGGGGAGCTCACCTCTGCTTCTGCACATCAGGCCTCCATGCCCTAGGCCCTAATTGTACACATAGCTTGCATTTTCAGACTTCTGTGCCCGGAGTCCTGGCCCACAAGCCCAAAGGACTGGGGACTCCAGAGCCATACCACAGGACTCTGCCTGCCCTCCAGAAGGAAACCATGCCATATGGAGCTGCATAAAATCTCCAGATTAGGAGAAACTCGCACAGCTCCCGAGGCTACCCCACTTTCATAGGTCACCGTGGATCCTAATGCCCAGTCTGACACACCCTGAGCCAGTCAGCCACTGAGGGAGATGGTCCCAGAGTGAGCAGATCGGAACTGACATGCACCTGGTCCTCATCCCATCCCTAGCTTCGGTTTTCAGGAATCTGTTCCCAGAGGCCTGGTAACAAATCTCTCCATATGGGGGACCCCTGAGCCACAAAACAGAACTCCTCCTGCTCCCGAGAAGTAAACCCTTAGAGGAGGAGAATCCTGCATGGCCCCCGAGCACACCCCCACTTTCGGAGGCAGCCCTGGACACAAACCCTCATTGTGACTCTCAGCCTAAGATGCGTATTCAACTCAGCCCCCTCAGTATCTCACCCCAGAGCCAGCATTTTGGGCCTGCCATGCCCCTAGGCCCTAATCCTAAACTTAGGTAGGGTTTCCAGGCTTCCATACCCAGAGACCTGCTCTCAAATCCCCCCATATTGGGGACCCCTGGGTAATAAAACTGGATTCCTCCTGTCTCACAGAATGCAACCTTGCTATTTGGAGTTGCACAAAACCCCCAGAGCCAGAGAAACCTCCATGGCCCCATGAGACCTCCCCCACATTCGGCGGCCCTCGTGGACACAAAATCCAGCCAGAGCGACTGCCTGATACTTGCCCTGACTTCGGGTCCCGGGGAGCTTGCCTCAGCATCTGCAGATTGGGCCTGCCATGCTCTAGGCACTAACTCTAACACGGCTTCGGTTTTCAGACTCCTGTCACCAGAGTGATTCCATAATCCATCCAAACTTGGAACTCTGGAGCCACACCACAGGACTCTGCCTGCCCTCCAGAAGGAAACCATACCCTATGGAGCTCCAAAAAACCCCCAGATTAGGAGAAACCTGCATGGCCCTGGAGGCCACTCCACTTCGGTAGGCCGCCCTGGACACTAATGCACAGTCTGACACACCCTGAGCCACTATCTCCAGTCAGCCACCCACGTAGATGGCCCCAGAGCCACAGATCGGACTTGCCATGCCCCTAGGACTTAATCCCAACCCTATCTGGGGTTTTCAGGCATCTGTCCACAGAGGCCTGGTCTCAAATCCCTCCATATTGGGGACCCCCTGAGCCACAAAACAGAACTCCTCCTGCCCCACAGAAAGAAATCTTGCTATTTTGAGCTGTATAAAACCTTCAGAGGAGGAGAACCCTGCATGTCCCCTAAGGACACGCCCACTTTCAGAGGCTGCCCTGGACACAAACCCGCAATGGGACCCTCTTCCTGAGCCCCGTATTCAACATAGTCCCCTGAGTACCTCGCCCCAGAGCAATTAGATCCAGCCTGTTATTCCCCTAGGACCAAATCCTAACATTACATTGGGTTTCCAGGCATCCATACCCAGAGCCCTGCTCTTGAATCCCTCCATATGGGGGACCCCTGAGCCACAAAACAGGACTCCTACTGTCTCCCAGAATGAAACCTTGTTATTTGAAGTTGCACAAAACCCCCAGAGTGGGAGAAAACTCCATGGTGCCACGAGGCCACCCCTTCATTCAGCAGATCTCACGGATAGAAACTCCGGACGACCTGACCGCCTGATATTTGCACTAACTTCAGATCCTGGGGAGCTCGCCTCAGCTTCTGCAGATTGGACCTGCCATGCCCTGGGCCTGAACCCTAACCCTAGCTTGGTTTTCAGACTTCTGTCCCCAGAATGCTGTTCCACAAACCCTCTAGACTGGGGACTCCAGAGCCACACCACAGGACTCTGCCTGGCCTCCAGAAGGAAATGGTGCCCTTTGGTGCTGAACAAACCCCCCAGATTAGGATAAACCTGCACGGCTCCCAAGGCCAGCCCACTTTTGTAGGCCATGCTGGACACTAATGGGCAGTCTGACACACCCTGAGCCACTATCTCCAGTCAGCCACCCAGGTAGCTGGTCCCAGAGCAAGCAGATCAGACCTGCCATGCCCCTAGACCCTAATCCTAACCTTAGCATGGGTTTTCAGGCATCTGTCCCCAGGGCCTGGTCAGGAATCCCTCCACATGTGGGACCCCTGAACAATAAAATAGAACTCCTCCTGTCCCGCAGAAGGAAGCCTTGCTATTTGGAGCTGTGTAAAACCCTCAGAGTAGGATAATGCTGCATGGTCCCTAAGGCCACCCGCCCTTTCAGAGGCCACCCTTTATACAAACTCACATTGATATCCCAGCCTGACACCATTTTTTCAGCTCGGCCCCCTGGGTAGCTTGCCCCAGAGCCAGAAAATTGGACCTGCCATGCCCCTAGGCCCTAACCTAACACTAGATTCAGTTTCCAGGCATCCATACTGAGCCCTGCTCTCAAATCCCTCCATTTGAGGGATCCCTGAGGCATAAAACAGGACTCCTCCTGTCCCTGACAATGAAACGTTGCTATTTGAAGCTAGGCAAAACCCACAGAGAGGGAGAAACCTCCATGGCCCCATGAGGCCACCCCCACAATTGGTGGCCCTCATGGACAAAAACTCCAGTCTGAGCGACCGCCTGACACTAGCCCTAACTTCAGATCCTGGGGATCTCACCTCAGCATCTGCAGATTGGGCCTGCCATGCCCTAGGCCCTAACTCTAGCCTGGGTTTTCAGACTTCTGTCCCCAGAGTCCTGGCTGTCTGACCCAGCCTGAGCCCTGATCTCCAGTCAGCCACCCAGGTAGCTGGCCCCAGAGCCAGCAGATTAGACATGCTATGCCTCTAGGCCCTAATCCTAGTCCTAGGTTGGGTTTCCAGGCATCCATGCCCAGAGCCCCGCTCTAAAATCCCTCCATATGGGGGACCCCTGAGTCATAAAACAGGACTCCTCTTGTCCCCCAGAATGAAACCTTGCTATTTAGAACTGTGTAAAATTCCCAGTGTGGGAGAAACCTCCAAGGCCCCGTGAGGCCACCCCTACATTCAGCAGGCCAGATGGACACAACCTCCAGCCTGAACGGCCTTCCAACACTCACCCTAACTTCAGATCCCAGAAAGCTCCACTCAGCATCTGCAGACCGGGTCTGCCATGCCCTAGGCCCTAACTCTAACTCTAGCTTGGGTTTTGAGATGTCCTTCTCAAGAGTCCTGGCCCACAAGCCCTCCAGATTGGGATCTATGGAGCCAAACCACAGGACTGTGCCTACCCTCCAGAAGGAAACCATGCCCTATGGAGTTGCACAAAACCCCTAGGTTAGAATAAACCTCCATGCCCCCCAAGGCCACCTCACTTTCATAGGCTGCCCTGGACACTAACACACAGTCTGACACACCCTGAGCCACTATCTCCAGTCAGCCACCCAGGTAGATGGCCCCAGAGCCACAGACCATAGCTGACATGCCCCTAGGCCCTTATCCTAACCCTAGCTTGGGTTTTCAGGAATCTGTCCCCAGAGGCCTGGTCTCGAATTCCTCCATATGGGGGACACTTGAGCCACAAAAGAGAACTCCTCCTGCCCCACGGAAGGAAACTATTTGGAGTTGTGTAATTCTCCACAGAAGAGGAGAATTCTTCATGACCCCTGAGGCCCCTTCCGTCTGGATGTAGCCCTGGACAGAAACCAGCATTGTGACTCACAGTCCGAGCTTGGTTTTCAACTCAGCCCCCTGGGTAGCTCGACACAGAGCCAGCAGATCCGGCCTGCCATGCCCCTAGGCTCTAATCCAAACCTTGGTTTGGTTTCCACAGATCTATCCCCAGAGCCCTGCTCTCAAATCCCTCCATATGGGGGACCCCTGAGCCATAAAACAGGACTCCTCCTGTCCTGCAGAATGAAACCTTGCTATTTGTAGTTGCACAAAACCCCCAGAGCTGAAGAAACCTCCATGGCCCCATGAGGCTATCCCCACAATTGGCGGCCCTCATGGACAGAAACTCCAGCCTGAACAACCACCTGACACTCGCTCTACCTTCAGATCCTGGGCATCTCGCCTCAGTGTCTGCAAATCGGGCCTGCCATGCCATAGGCCCTAACCATAACCCTAGCTTATGTTTTCAGGCTTCTATCCCCAGACTCCTCGTCCCCAAGCCCCCCAGATTGGGGACACCTGAGACTCACGCCAGCTGCCTAGGGTAAAATGGTGCCATTTGGAGCGGCACAGAAACCTCAGAGAGGGGGAAACCTTCATGCCCCCTGATGCCATTCCCAGCATCTGCACTGCCCGGGACACAAACCATGACGTCAGTGGTGCCACCTGATGCCACCATCAACTCAGCCCAGCGGGGAGCCTGCCTCAGCACCAGCAGATCAGGCCTGCCATGCCCCTAAACTGAAACCCTAGCCCTAGTTTGGGTTTTCAGGCTTCCATCCCAAGAGGCCTGGCCCTAAGCCCCCCGGGTTAAGGACCCGCTCCTTAACCCGGTGAGTGACACCCCAGGACTCCGCTCACCACACGGTAGGAAACTGTGCCATTTGGCTCTGTTTCAAACCCTCAGAGTGGGAGAAAACTGCATGCCCCCTAAAGCCACCCCCACAGTCGGCGGCCCCCCTGGACATAAAGCCAGATTCTGCCACACCACCAGACGCATGCCCTCAACTCAGCCCTGAGGGGAGCCCTCCTCAGCACTGGCACATTGGGCCTGCCATGCTGCTAGACCCTAACCCTAATCCTAGTTTGGGTTTTCAGGCTTCCATTCCAAGAGGCCTGGCCCCAAGCCCCCTCGATTAAGGACCCCTGAGTGACACCCCAGGACTCCGCCTGCCATGTGGCAGGAAACCTTGTCATTCGGAATTGTGCCAGACCCTCAGAGGGGGAGAAAACTGCATGCCCCCCTAAAGCTACCCCCACCATTTTCAGAGCCCTGGCCATAAAGCCGGATTCTGCCATGTCGCCGGACTCATGCCCTCAACTCAGCCCTGAGGGGAGCCAGCCTCAGCGCTGGCAGATCGGACCTGCCATGCCCCTAGGCCCTAACCCTAGGTGGAGTGTACAGGCTTCCATGCCCAGAGGTGTGGCCCCCAAGCCTGCCAAATTGGGGACCCCTGACACTCACCCCGGGACTCCACCCACCGCCCAGAGTGACACGGTGCCACCTGGAGTTGAGCAAAACCCGTAGACAGGGAGAAATCTGCATGTCTCCTGATTCACCCCCAGCTTCTGCGGCCTCCCTGGACACAAACCTGGAGTCTGTCATGCCACCCGGTGGCTGTTCTCAACTCAGCCCACCGTGGAGCCTGCCTCAGCTCCAGCAGATCAGACCTGCCATGCCCCTAGGCCCTATCTCTAAATCTAGATTTTGTTTTCAGGCTTCAATCTCAAGAGGCCTGCCCCCATGCCCCCCAAATTAAGGACCCCTGAGGGATACCCAAGGACTCTCCCTGCCATGCAGGAGGAAACCATGCCATTTGGAGCTGCTCAGAACCCTCAGAGAGGGAGAAACCCGCATGACCCCCTAAAGCTACCACTATCATCATTGGCCCCCTTGGCCACAAACCCTGATTCTACCACACCGCTGGACACATTCCCTCAACTTAACCCCAAGGGGAGCCTGCCTCAGCACCAGCAGATCAGGCCTGCCATGCCCCAAGCCCATAATCCTAAACCTAAGTTGCATTTTCAGGCTTCCTTCCCCAGGGGCTGGTCCCCCAAGCCCACTAGATTGGGAACCCTGGATCCACACCATGGGAGTCCACCTGCCACCCAGTGGGAAACCAGTCCATTTGAGGCTGTGCAGAACCCTCAGAACCAGAGAAATCTGCATGCACCCCTGAGGACTCTCCCATGCTCTCCAGCCCCCCGCTACAAACCCAGAGCCTGATACACCACCTGACCCCCATCCTCAACTCAGCCCCTCAGGGAACCCACCTCAGCACCAGCAGTTCTGGCCTGCCATGCCCCTAGCTCAGCTCTCCTCAGGGACCCCTGTCAGCTCTAGGCAGACCTGGAGTTCCCATCTGCCACAAAGCTCTGGGATCCCCCCTCCTTCTTCTAAATTTATACTGGCCCAAGGCTTTCATGAGAAAGGGGGAAGGCTACCTCCTGAATGCTTAACACCTCCTTTCCTATTCTGCCACGTTTCTCTCCACTTATCCTTGTACCTGGGCCAACTGGAAGGAACATATCAATGGGACATGTACATGCTCTGAGATCTGAATCCTTCATGGCAGCTTTCTGAGGGCTCCTTATGCAATCAGAAACTAGTGTATCCTACCACAGTGTGTTTGAAATTGATCGTCTACAGAAGAGGAGAGCGAAAATCACTCCATTTTTACCTCACTCTTCATGAAGCACAACATGGTCTTCTTCTTTTCTTCATTGACTTCAATTCCAATTCGTTTCCATGCAGTAGTAATTCCTTTGCTTCAGGGGTAGGATTTCATGATTCCTCACCTGCATAGAACACCCAGAGCCCATCACAACAGGTGCCCTCCCTAATAGCCGTCACCCATTTAACCCTTCCTCCCACACCCCTGCCCTTTAGCAACCCTCGGTTTGTGCTCTGAGGTGGAGTCTGTTTCCTCATTGGCCTTTTCCCCTCACTATGTTCATCTGTTTTCTTTCTGAAATTCCACAGGAGTCAAGTCACAGGCTATTGGTCTTGTCTTACTGATTTTGCTTACCTGAATCCATTCTAGATCCATCCACATCCTTGCAGATGGTAAGATTCCATTCTTTTTGAAGTTGGCTCCTATTCTATTCAGAAGATGTGGGAGATAGATATATATATAATCACTCATCAGTGAATGGACACTGGGACTCCCTCCATCGTTTCGCTATGGTTGATAATGCTGCTGTAAACATCACGGTGCTTGTGCCCCATTGAATGTGCAATTTTTGTCCTTTCAGCAAATACCTAAGAGGGCAATTGCTGGATCCTAGGGTTGTTCAATTTTTAGCTTTTGGAGGAACCACAGTGCTCTTTCCCAGAGTGGCTGCAACAGCCCGCATGCCCACCGACAGTGCAGGTGGGTTCTGCTTTAAGCACAACATTCCTTGCCAGCAATTTCCTAAGGAGGAAATGGAAAATCTGTGGGATAATACGACTCACCCAGCATCAAGCAAGCAGCCACAGAAATTCACCCCAGGGTTCCTGACATCAAGCCCCTTGAAGCCACCAGAATGCTTCTATCCAGGGGAATTCCCAAAGACTCTCCTTCTGACTTCGCCACCCATGAAACTCAGAGAAAGTACAGCATGTTCAACCATCTAGGTGGCCCATTGAGTGAAACTAGAAAGTCAAGCTTCCTTTTCAGTCATCCAAGGCTCCTTGGAACCATTTTGAATTTTCCCTCTGTCCTCTTTGGAACTCTTTGGATGGAAAGATGAATCCATTTGGATACATCACCTTTGACAAAGGAAAAGACACCATCCAAGTCCTATCTGACCACAAGCAGCCACCTTTCTAGATGCCGGCCCCTCCACCACAGCCCAGGCCCAAAGGAATAAACTGTTAGATGAAGGAACACACACCAAGTCAATCTCATCTTCCCTTTCGAATCCAACGGTTTGCCTAGGAAGGAGATGTTATAAATACTTTTGTAAGCCAGAAATAAACAGAGGAAATGAGATCCCCTGGCAGGTGCTCCCTGCAGGGAAACTCAGGAACCCTGGCGCCCACTCCTGATTGCTGACAGCTGCTTCAGTGTGACTTTGTGGCTCCACTGGAGACAAGAGAAAAGCCCAGGAGGTTTGGGGTCAAAGAGAAATTTTACCTCACGTCCTGACATGGATGTGACCTTGTGCCCAATGGACCCGCTATTTTCTCTGAATGCTGACATCCTGGGACAGGATACATGACTGACTCCAAAGCGGATTTCCAAACTTCAGGTCTCTTGGAGCCAGAGTGAAGAAGGGTTGTCAGGTGGGGGTAAGCAGGCACCTCCCACCTAAAGCCTGCACAGTGCTCCGATTCCTGGGAGAAGGAGAGACACATGCTTGTTTCTTAAGTGGTCATTAACTTCCTTCTAAAGCTGACCAATGCCCTTGTCCTTTTGGAGAAGTAAATATACTCTTCCAAATAAACACTCAACTCCTCGGTTCCAAATCCACCATGAGCCGGGTTTGGTTCCCCCCGGCTCCAGACCCCCCCTGGGAGGACCCTCCTGAGCCATCCTGACTGCACGTTACTACCAAACCTGGGAAACGGGGCACAATGCTGAGTGGGGGCCCGGCTCCAAGGATTGTTACCACCACTCTTAAGCCTGGGGCAACAGTCTTGAGCTTACCACTCCCTCCTGTAAAAACAAGCTACAGGGGTGCCTGTGTGGCTCAGTGGGTTGAGCCTCTGCCTTCAGTTCGGGTCATGATCTCAGGGTCCTGGGATTGAGCCCTGCATCGGGCTCTCTGCTCAGCAGGGAGCCTGTTTCTCCCTCTCTCTTTGCCTGCCTCTCTGCCTACATGCCTACATATGATCTCTGTCTGTCAAGTAAATAAATAAAATCTTAAAAAAACAAACAAACAAGCTACAGTGCCTCACCTTTCAGGGTCTCTCACCCAGCATCTCACCACTGCCCTCAGAGCCAACAGACTGCCCTGACTCCTCTTCTGGTGTTTCCCACTGCGGCTCGCCACTGCCTCCAGCGGTGGCAAGCAGCATTGCCATGCCTTCCAGGATCTCTCCCACCACAGCTCACTCCTCCCTCCAGCGGTGTGAATCAGCACTGCCGGGCCTTCCAAAGATTCCTAACACAGCTCACAACGCTCAGTCAGCCACCGAGGTAGCTGGCCCGGAGCCATCAGATTGGACCGCTATGCCCCTAGGCCCTAATCCTAACCCTAGCTTGGGTTGTCAGTCATCTGTCCCCAGAGGTCTGGTCAAGAATCCTTCCATATGGGGGACCCCTGAGCCACAAAACAGAACTCCCTTGGCCCTGCAGAAGGAAACATTGCCATTTGGAGCTTTGTTAAATCCTCAGAGGAGGAGAATCCTGCATGGCCCCTGAGGCTACACCCACTTCCGGGGGCCGCCCTGGACACAAACCCGCATTGTGACCCTCAGCTTGAGCTCTGTTTTTAACTCAGATTACTGGGTAGCTCACCTCAGAGCCAGCAGATTGGGCCTGCCATGACCCTAGGCCCTAACCTAACACTAGGTTGAGTTTCCAGGCATCCAAACCCAGAGCGCTGATCTCGAATCCCTCCATGCGGGGCACCCCTGGCCATAAAACTGGACTCCTCCATTCTTGCAGAATGAAACCTTGCTATTTGGAGCTGCGCAAAACCCTCAGAATAGGAGAAACCTCCATGGCCCCTTAAGGCCACCCCCACATTCGGCGGCCCTCATGGACACAAACTCCAGTCTGAGCGACCGCCTGACACTCACCCTGACTTCAGATCCTGGGGATCTCTCCTCGGCATCTGCAGATCATGCCAGCCATGCCCTAGGCCCTAACTCTAACCCTAGCTTTGGCTTTCAGACTTCTGTCCGCAGAGTCCTGGCCAACAAGCCTTCCAGACTGGGGACTCCAGAGGCACACCACAGGCTTCTTCCTGCCCTCCAGAAGGAAACTGTGCCATTTGGAGCTGCAAAAAACTGTCAGAGTAGGAGAAACCTGCATGTTTCCCCAGGCTACCCCTTTTCGTGGCTGACCTGGACAATATCCCGAACCCTGAAACAGCCTGAGCCTGCCCTCAACTCAGCCCTCAAACACCCTGGGAGCTCGCCCCAAAGCCAATGATCAGGCCTGGCATGTGCCTACCCCCTAACCCTAACCCTTGGGTTTTCAGGCATCCGTCCTCAGAGGCCTGGTCTTGATTCCTTCCATATGGGGGACCCCTGAGACACCCCATAGATATCCTCCTACACCCCAGAAGGAAACCTTGCTATTTGGAGCTGAGAAAAACCCTCAGAGCTAGAAAAACCTGCCTACCCATTAAAGCCGCCATCACCTTCAGTGCCCCCTGAACACAAACCCGCAGGATGTCACAGCCTGACAATCCCATGTCAACTCAGCACCCCAGGGAGCTAGCCTCAGTGCAGGCAGATCTGCTTGCCATGCCACTAGGCCCTGATGCTAACACTACATTGGGTTTTCAGGGCTCTGTCCTCAGAGGCCTGGTCTCAAATCCCTCCATATTGGGGACCACAGAGGCAGAAAATGAACCCCTCCTGCCCCTCCAAAGGAAAATTTGCTCTTTGGGGCTCAGCAAACCCTCAGACCTAGAAAAACCTGCATGCCCCATTAAGGCAGCCAACACCATCGGCACCACCACGGACACACAACTGCACCCCAACATTCAGCCTGACACTTGCCTGTCAACTCAGGCCCCTGGAAATCTGGCCTCAGCACCCAAAGATTGGGCATGCCATTCCACTTGGCCCTAATCCTAAACCTAGTTTGGTGTTTCAGGCATCTATCCCCAGAGCCCTGGACTTGAATCCCTGCATACTGGGGACTGTAGGCCACAAAACCTCCTGAAGGAAACCTTGCTATTTGGAGCTGTGCAAACCTCTCAGAGTAAGAGAAACCTGCAGGACCTCTCAGGTAACAGCCACATTCGGGGCTCCCATGTATACAAACTCAAGCCTGAGACACAGCCTGACACCCGCCCTAAACTCAGACCTGGGAAAGCTTGCCTCCGCATCTGCACATCAGGCCTCCATGCCCTAGGTCCAAACCCTCCCCATAGCTTGCATTTTCAGACTTCTGTCCCCAGAGTCCTGGCCCCCAAAAACTCTAGATTGCAGACCCAGGGGCCACACCATAGGACTGATCCTGCCCCCCAGAAGGAAACCGTGCCATTTGGAGCCAGGCTAAACCCTCAGAGTATGAGAAATCTGCATTGCCCCCGATGCCTCCCCCACTTTTCGGGGCCACCCAGGATACAAACCGGCAGACTGATACTCATCTTGAGGCTGTTCTCAACTCAGCCCACACCACACAGCCCAGGAACACTTAACAGAGCCAAAGGATCAGGCCTGTCATGCCCCTAGGCCCTAACCCTAACCCTTGTTGGGTTTTCAGACACTGTTCCCAGAGACCTGGTCTTGATTCCCTCCATATGGGGGACCCCTGAGCCACAAAACAGAAATCCTCTAGCATACAAGAAGGAATCCTTGCTATTTGGAGATGCACAAAACCCTCAGACCTGGAATACCCTGTATGTCCCATTAAGGCAGCCAACACCATCAGTGCCCCCATGGACACACAACTGCACCCCAATGTTCAGCCTGAAAACCCCCTATCAACTCAGGGCTCTGGGGATCTGGCCTCAGCACCCACAGATCGGGCATGCCATGCCCCTAGGCCCTAACACTATCCCTTGCTAGGTTTATCAGGCATCTGTCCCCAGAGAACTGGTCTTGAATCCCTGCTTATTGGGGACCCCTGAGCCACAAAACTGGACTTCTCCATGCCTCCAGGGAGAACCCTGCTCTTAGGAGCTGCACAACCTCCTCAGAGCGAGAGAAACCTGCATGGCCCTCTCATGTCACAGCCACATTCAGGCTCCTATGGACATAAATTCAAGCCTGAGACATACCTTATACCCACCCTAAACTCAGACCCCGGGGAGCCCCCTCCCCGTCTGCACATCAGGCCTCCATGCCCTACACCCAAACCCTACCCCTAGCTTGCATTTTCAGACTTCTGTCCCCAGAGTCCTGGCCCCCAAAATGTCCAGATTGCAGACCCAGGAGCCATATCACAGGACTGATCCTGCCCTCCCAGAAGGAATCTGTGCCAATTGGAGCTGGGCAAAAGCATCATAGTAAGAGAAAACTGCATAGACCCTGACGCCTCCCTCACTTTTGGGGGCCGCTCTAGACACAATCCTGCAGCCAAAAACTCATCTTGAGGCTGTTCTCAACTCAGCCCACACCCCACAGCCCATGAGCTCACACCAGAGCCAAAGGATCAGGCCTGTCATGCCCCTAGGCACTAACCTAACACTAGGTTGGGTTTTCAGGCATCTGTCCCCAGAGGCCTGGTCTTGATTCCCTATATATGGGGGACCCCTGAGCCACACAACAGAAATCCTCCTGCACCCCAGACAGAAAGCCTGTTATCTGGAGCTGTGCAAAACTCTCAGAGCTGAAAAAACCTGATTCCCCTTAAGTCCACAACCACCATCGATGCACCCTGGACACAAACCTGCAGGCAGACACAGCCTGATACCCCCATGACAACTCAGCACCCTGGGGAGCTGGCCTAAGTGCAGGCAGATCTGGCCTGCCATGCCCCTAGGCCCTAACACTAACCCTTGGTTGGGTTTTGGTTGGGTTTTCAGGCATCTATCCCCAGAGGCCTGGTCTTGGTTCCTTCCATTTGGGGGACTCCTGAGCCACAAAAGAGAAATGCTCTTGCACCCCAGAAGGAAACCTTGCTATTTGGAGCCATGCAAAACCCTCAGAGCTGGATGAACCTGCATACCCCATTAAGACAGCCAACACCATCGGTGCCCCTGTGCACACACCACTGCACCCCAACATTCAGCCTGACAACCCCCTGTCAACTCAGGCCCCTGGGAATCTGGACTCAGCACCCACAGATCAGGCAGGCCATGCCCCTAGGCCCTAACACTAACCCTTGCTAGTTTTATCAGGCATCTGTTCCCAGAAGCCTCATCTTGAATCCCTGCTTATTGGGGACTCCTGAGCCACAAAACTGGACTTCTCCATGCCTCCAGGGGGAATCTTGCTCTTAGGAGCTGCACAAACTCCTCAGAGCAAAAGAAACCTGCATGGCCCTCTCAGGTCACAGCCACATTCAGGCTCCCATAGACACAAACTTGAGCCTGAGACACAGCCTGACACCCACCCTAAACTCAGACCCCAGGAAGCTCGCCTCTGCAGCTGCACATCAGGCCTCCATGCTCTAGGCCCATAGCTTGCTTTTTCAGACTTCTGTGCCCAGAGTCCTGGCCCCCATGAACTCCAACTTGGGTAACCAGGAGCCACACCACAGGACTGCTCCTGCCCCCCAGAGGGAATCTGTGCCATTTGGAGCTAGCTAAACCCTCAGAGTAAGAGAAACCTCCATGGAGCCTGATGCTTCCCCACTTTTGGGGGCCACCCTGGACACAATCCTGCAGCCTGAAACTTATCTTGAGCCCTGTTCACAATTCAGCCCAGACCCCACAGCCCAGGAGCTCACATCAGAGCCAAAAGGTCAGGCCTGCCATGCCCCTAGGCCCTAACCCTAGGTAGAGTTTTCAGGCATCCATCTCTAGAGTTCTGGTCTTGATTCCCACCATATGGGTTCCTCTAAGCCACACACCAGAAATCCTCCTACACCCCAGGAGGAAACCCTGCTATTTGGAGCCATGTAAAACCCTCAGAGCTGGAAAAACCTGCCTACCCCTTAAGTCCGCCACAACCATCGGTGCCCCCTGGACACAATCCCACAGGCTGACACAGCCTGACAACCCCATGTCAACTCAGCACCCTGGGGAGCTGGCGTAAGTGCAGGCATATTTGGTCTGCATTGCCCCTAGGCCCTAATCCTAACCCTACGCCAGGTTTTCAGGCATCTGTCCTCAGAGACCTGGCCTTGAATCCTCCATATTGGGGACCATGGAGGCAGACCCCAGAACTCCTCCTGCTCCTCAGAAGGAAACCTTGCTACTTGGGGCTTGGCAAAACGTCAGACCTGGAAAGTCTGCATGGCCCATTCAGACAGCCAACACCATCAGCGCCTCCATGGACACACAACCTCACCCCGACGCTCAACCTGAAAACCCCCTGTCAACTCGGGCCCTTGGGGTCTGGCCTCAGCACCCACAGATCGGGCATGCCATGCCCCTAGGCCCTATTCCTAGGTTGCTTTTTCAGGCATCCGTCCCTAGAGGCCTGGACTCAATATGTGCTTATTGGGCACACCTGAGCCACAAAACCTGACTCCTTCTCCCCTCCGGAAGGAAACCTTGCTCTTTGGAATTGCACAAAACCCCCACAATGGGAGAAACCTGCATGGCCCTCTCAGGTCACAGCCACATTCGGGTCTCCCATGGCCACAAACTGGAGCCTGGGACACAGTCTGACACCCACCCTAAACTCAGATCCTGGGGAGCTCACCTCCACGTCTGCACATCAGACCTCCATGCCCTAGGTCCTAACCTACCCATAGCTTACTTTTTCAGACTTCTGTCCCCAGAGTCCTGGCCCCCATGAACTCCAGAAACCTCCATGGCCCCTCATGTCACCGCCACATTTGGGACTCCCATGGACACAAACTCGTACCAAGACACAGCCTGTCACTGACATGTAAGAGAAACCTGCATGGCTCCCGTGGACCGCCCCCCCCCTTTTCATGGTTCTCCTGGACACAATCCCGCAGCCTGAAACTCAGACTGAGCCACGGCCCTCAACTCACACCACCCACGCCATCCCAGGATCTTGCCCCACAACTAAAGGAACAGAACTGGAGGTAAAACTTTCAAAAGTTTTTGATGAGGCCAGCACTACCTTGCTCCCAATACCAAAGACCCCACCCAAAAGGAGAAATACCACTATCCCTGATGAATATGGATGCAAAAATTCTCACCAACATACTCACCAATAGAATCCAACAGCTCATTAAAAGAATGATTCACCATGACCAAATCGAATTTATGCCTGGGCTGCAAGGGTTGTTTGACAACCGCATATCAATCCATGGAATCCACTACCTTAATAGAAAAAAGAACATGAACCATAGCATCCTCTCAATAGATGCAGAAAAAGCATTTGACAAATTAAAGCATCCTTTCTTGATCAAACTCTTCACTGTAGAGGGATAGAGGGTACACACCTCCACATCATAAAGGCCATCTATGGGAAACCCTCAGTATCATTCCCATTGGGGAAAAACAAAGCTTTTCCCTTCAGGTCAGGAACATTGCAGAGATGCCCATTCACACCATTATTGTTCAGCATAGTACATAATTTCTTTTTTTTTTAAGATTTTATTTATTTATTTGACAGAGAGAGAGAGATCACAAGTAGGCAGAGAGGCAGGCAGAGAGAGGGGGAAGCATTCTCTCCACTGAGCAGAGAGCCCGATGTGGGGCTCGATCCCAGGACCCTGAGATCATGACCTGAGTTGAAGGAAGAGGCTTAACCCACTGAGCCACCCAGGTGCCCCAGCATAGTACATAATTTCTAGTCTCAGCCATCAGACCACAAAAAGAAATGAGAGACATCCGAATCAGCAAAGAAGAAGTCAAACTCTCACCTTTTGCAGACAAAAGGATACTTTCTTTAGAAAGCCCAAAATACTCCACCCCAAAATTGCTAGAACTCATCCAGGAATTCTGTAAAGTGGCAGGTTATAAAATCAATACACAGAAATCACTTGCATTTGTCTACAGCAACAATGCGACAGAAAAAAACAGAAATTAAGGGGTCCATCCCATGTATAATGGCACCCAAAACCATACAATACTTAAGACTCCATCTAACCAAAGAGGTAAAGAATCTGTCCTTAGAAAACTATACCACGGGGGCGCCCGGGTGGCTCAGTGGGTTAAAGCCTCTGCCTTCAGCTCAGGTCATGATCCCAGGGTCCTGGGATCGAGCCCCGCATCGGGCTCTCTGCTCAGCAGGGAACCTGCTTCCTCCTCTCTCTCTGCCTGCCTCTCTGCCTACTTGTGATCTCTATATGTCAAATAAATAAATAAAATTTAAAAAAAAAAAGAAAACTATACCACGGTCATGAAAGAAATGCGGGAAGACACAAAGAGCTGGAAAAATGTTCCATACTCATGGATTGGAAGAACAAATATTGTGAAAATGTCTATGTTTTCTAGAACAATCCAGATTCAATGCAATCCCTATCAAAATATCATCCACACTTTTCACAGAAGAGGAATAAATAATCCCCGAATTTGTATGGAAACAGAAAATACCCTGAATAGCCAAAGGTATGTTGAAGAAGAAAAACCAAAGCTGGTGTCAACACAATTTCAGACTTCAAGCTCTATTACTAAGCTGTAATCATCAAAATAGTATGGTACTGGTACAAAAGCAGACCCATAAATCAATGGAACAGAACAGAAAAACCAGAAATTGATCCTCAACTCTAGGGTTAACTAATCTTCCACAAAGCAGGAAAGAATATCCAGTGGCAGGGGTAGGGGGATATCACCTCAAAAAATGGTGCTGGGAACATGGGACAGTGACATGCAGAAGAATGAAACTGGACCATTTCCTTATGCCATACACAAAAAGTGGACTCTAAATGGATGAAAGACCTCAGTATGAGACAAGAATTCATCCAAATCCTTGAGGAAAACAGAGGCAGCAACCTCTCTGACCTCAGCCACAACAACTTCTTGCTAGACATGACTCCAAAGGCAAGGAAAACAAAAGCAAAAGTGAACTGTTGGGATTTCATCAAGATAGAAACCTTCTTCACAGCAAAGGAAAGAGTCAACAAAACCAAAAGACAACCAACAGAATGAGAGAATATATTTTCAAGTGATATATCAGATAAGGGGCTAGTATCCAAAATCTAGAAAGAACTTACAAAACTCCACACCCACAGAACAAATAATCCAATCAAGACCGAGGCCAAAGACATGAACAGACATTTCTCCAGAGAAGACATCCAAATGGCCAACAGACACATAAAAAACTGCTCAACATCCCTCGACATTAGGGAAATACAAATCAAATCCATAATGAGATACCACCTCACACCAGTCAGAATGGCTAAAATGAACAAGTCAGGAAATGACAGGTGTTGGCAAGGATGCGGAGAAAGGGGAACCCTTCCCTTTTGGTGGGAATGCAAGCTGGTGAAGCCACCCTGGAAAACAGTGTGGAGGTTCCTCAAGAATTTGAAAATAGAGCTACCCTACAACCCTGCAATTGCACTGCTGGGGTATTTTCCCCAAAGATACAAATGGAGCGATCTGAAGGGGGAGCTGCACCCCAGTGTCTATAGCAGTGATGCCCACAAGAGCCAAAGTATGCAAAGAGCCCAGATGTCCATCGACAGAGGAATGGATAGGACAATGAATTGAATATGATGCAGGCATCAAAAAATGAAATCATGTCATTGCAATGACATGGATGGAATGAGAGGGTATTATGCTAAGTGTGAGGTTACTTAGTAAGGATATACTAAGGATAATGATAATGATCCTTCCCTGATTGATTTATTTCATGGATTATATGCAGAATTTAAGAAATAAGACAGAGGATCATAGGGGAAGAGAGAGAAAGAGGAAGCAAGATGAAACTAGAGAGGGAGACAAAGCATAAGAGACACTTAAACTCAGGAAACAAACTGAGGGTTTCTAAAGGGGAGGAGGGTAGGGGAATGGGGTGGCTGGTGATGGGCATGGGGAGAGTATGTGCTGTGGTGAGCACTGTGTGTTGTATAAATCAGAAGGATCACAAATCTGTGCCCTTGAGACAAATGACACATTATAAAACAAATGACACATAAAAAAAGAAGTGAAATAAAAACATTTAGAATACAAATGTATACTAAATAAAGATAAATAAATAAATAATTTAACTGATAAGAAAGCAAGCAAGCAAGCAAGCAAACAAGCAACTAAACGACCTGGAGTCAACACACTCCAATTTCAAGCTAGATTACAAAGCTGTTGTCAAAACAGTATGGTACTGCCATAAAAACAGACACAGAGACACACAGGACAATGAAACACAACAGAAAGCTTGAAAACATAATCATAGTACTTTTGGCAAAGTTAATTCATTCGTATATTAAAAGTATATTTAAACCTAGCTTCGATAGAATTATTGACTCTGAATGGGAATTAATAATATTTATGTCCTGTTCCAAAGTTTGTTTCCAATAAATGCATTTTTAAAACATGCTGTTTTATATAAATGTATATTATAAGATAAAGATGATTTAGAATCCACACTTTTAAGAAAAATTAAATTCACTTTAATAAAAAATCTACCACGGAAAAGGAAACATAGATATCCATCATCACAACTGAGAATATCACAAAAAAAGACAATGAGACACAATCTGGTCTCTGACTGTAGGATAGAATACTACTTAAGGAGTTCTGCCCAAATGTTCAACCTGTTGAAAGCTACAGATCCAGCTACTCATTTACAAAAACACAGATGTCAGAGAAAAGTCCTAACAAAGAGTATGAAGACATCGCCAATGAAGTCCACACTGCATATATTACAACAGGAAAAATATTTTCCCAACAAATAAACTGTAAGACCGGAAAGAAGGAAATAAAGAAAGAAGGAAACAAGGAAAGAAGGGAAGGAAGGAAGGAAGGAAGGAAGGAAGGAAGGAAGGAAGGAAGGAAGGAAGGAAGGAAGGAAAAGAGAAGAGAAAAGAGAAAAGAGGAAAGGAAAGGAAAGGAATGGAGAGGAGAGGAGAGGAAAACCTCAGAAGCTAACCCACACATATTTAGGCTTAACTTATGACACAGCAGCAGAAAATATAAAATGGGGAAAAGACTGTCTCTTCAGTGAACGGTACTGGGGAAACTAGACAATAAATGCAGAAGAATGTGACTGACCACTTTCTTACACCACACATACGAATCATGAATGGATGAATGACTTGAACATAAGAACTAAATCCATGAACCAGGTAGTCAGTTTCTCGATATTGGTTTTGGTGAAGAGTCTCTTACATCAGACACCAAAGGCAAAGGTAAACAAGGGGAAGGACATCAAACTGAAATTTCTGCATGACCAAAGAAACCATCAAACCCTTAAAAGGCAACCTCCCCAATGAGAAAAAATATCTCCACATCATATGTGTGAGAAGAGGCTAATATCCAAAATACACAAAACACTCCTTCAAATCCAAATGAAAAGTGAATAAAATCTGGGGAGAATAGGTGAATAGATACATCCCAAAGATGGCATACAGGGGGCCAACAGACACAGAGAAAGTTGTTCAATATCACTAACTGTCATCAGGGAAACAGAAGTCAAAACCGCCATCCGCTACCACCTCACAGCTGGGCGAATGGCAGTCGTCCCAGACACAGACACCCAGTGCAGTCAAGGGCATGTACCCAAGGGGACCCTGTGCACTGTTGGTGGGAATGGAAACGGGTGCAGCCACTGTGACAAATGCTGTGGAGGTTCTGGAAAAAAAGAATACAACTACCATATGACCCAGTAGACCCCTGCTCTACTGAGTATTTCTGTGGAGAACACACAAACACTCCTTCCAAAAGAGAGATGCACTCCCGTGTCCACGGCAGCAGTATTCACAATAACCGGACATGGAAACATCGACCTTGGGAGCATTATGCTAAGTAACTCAGACACAGAAAGACACACACCAGAGGCTTTCATGGACATTCCACATAGGATCCAAAAAGCACTGGATATTTACTTACCGAGAATAGATTGGAGGCTGTCAGATTTGGGGAAGTGGGGAAACAGGTGAGGGTAGTCAAAGATGCCATGTTTGAGTGACAAAATCCGCAAGTCATGGAATGTTCTGTGCAGCATGGAGATGAAAGCTAACCCTGCAGGATGGGGTGCAGGCTCCCCCACTACTTGAAAGTACAGTGTTCCTAGGAAACCTTTCACAGCAAAATGGTGTAAACAGAAAAAGGAACGACCATTCATTTCTACAGAAAAATGAGTGAGCATGCCCAGACACAAGTTCCTTCTCTTTGGATCTTCTTAGGCCTCAGGACAGAGCATTCTAATGGATGCCCAAAATAAATGGAGATAAAGTACAGCAGATTCTCACAGACACAATTGAAAGCACTGGTAGCTGGAAGCGGAGAGCAGTGCCCAGGTAGGAGGTGGTTGGGGTGCACACCGCCTCTGTAGTTGTTCCCCACAAAACAGATGCTGAATGCAATGCCCACTTTTTGACTCTTTTCCTAAGAGGGAAATCCTCTTCAGGTTTCTTCCTGCTTCTGGAGATGGGTAATAACGTAGGTCTTTCCAAAAAGCCAAGTGTCTTACCATGAACTTTGAGTAAAGTGGGGGAGACTTGTATTTGAAGTTGCTAAGGAGGTAGATGTCAAAAGTATGCCCAGACACAAACAATAGCAGGTCCACTGTGAAAGGCACCGTCCTCAGCAGGTGGAACATGGACTACCTCCTACCCCCAGAAACCTCCTCCTTCACCTTGCTTGGGACAACCCACAAGAGCTGGGATTCACCTCAGTTCCTCCTTTCTCCCATTCCCAATGTCAAACCCATAGGCAAACCTTCTGAGCTCCATCTTCAATGGGTACCCGGAATAGCATTAACCCCTCCCAGCTGCCTGGCTGGTCCACACTAGAGCCCATCTCTTTCCTGAGTTCCTGGAAAATCTTAATCATTGACCTCCCTTGCCCATCCTCAACACTGTGTCATCTGTTCTCAACACTGTAGCCAGGATGGCCCAATGAAACAGGGTCCTATGGGGTCACAGCCCTGCAATGGCTTTCTGTCACCCTACTGTCACCTCCCTGAGGTCATGTCCTAAGTGGTCTCCTGTGGCCACAGGGTCTTGTTGCTGCTCCTGGACATACATGGTATGCTCCTGCCCCAGGGCCTTTGCATATGCTTTCCCTTCCATTTAGAAGGCTCTTCGTGTGATATCACTCACTTTCTTTAGAACTTGACTCAACCATCACCTTCCTAGTGAAGACCCACCTAGCCACTATGTGAATAGCAAGCACCACTGCCACCTCCTCTTCAGCACCCAGCCATGTCTCCTGCTTTCTATTTCCAGACTAGTTATCACAGTCATCAGGCTATCTTGGCAAGGGGGAAATAGAGCCCTAATCGGATGGTTTCACCACAGACTCCCTCTGATTTCCTAGTCCAGAGTCCTGGGGGGAAAGGTGACCAGTGCTCTTGCACAGCCAAAATGCCTGGGACAATGGGTACCCCTACAGCACCCTGAAGACCATCAGGAAAGTGAATGCTAAGCAGAATCTACTTGCACATGAAACCTGAAACCAGACACCTTCCTCAATTCCAGGTGAGCACACACACGTCCTCCCCTTGCCTGATGAGCTCATCTGAGAGAACTGAGCAGAGAAGCATCCCAGGTTCCAAATATCCCTCTGACCAAGGTCCTGGGAAACAGACATCTCTCCTCCCTGCACCAGCCACTGAGGACCGGTGTCCTCCTGTGCTGGGGCAGAATGGTGCACGTCTCCCTCTTTCCTGGGGTGTCATCACAAACCAGCTTTGCTGCACAGTTTTCAGGAAGGAACTTGCCACAGCAGTAGGAACAGCAGCAGCCTGCCCAGGTTTGGTCCCAGTCTCACATGTGAGGCCCCAAGTGGAACTAGACCTTCAAGGAGACTGGTGTGCCATGTGGCCTTGGAACCTAATGGCAGGAGCTAAGATTTCAGTATGGAACTGAACTGAAATGAAAACCAGCCTCTTGCACACAGCACAGGAAAGTGGAGGGTTTCTCAGGGGTGTGACTCTGGAATAAGTGCTTCTGCTGGCTGAACTCACAGGCACCAGGCAGACGACACCTGGAGTGCCTTGTCTGAGGAAGCAAGGGGCACACTGGGCAGGAATCCAGAATGCTGCCTGTGGGCTGCTTCCCACCAAGCCCCCTGCTGAGACGAGGGCTGGAAGACCCAACAGGAGGCAAGTTTCCTATCCCATCTGCAGCAGGAGGGCTGGCTAGGGAGCAGAGCCTTGTCCCTGGAGCAAGATGGCCTGTGCATCAAGAGTGAAGGCCCACCGCCATGGCTCACGATCTCCCAGCTCTGAACTGACTGCCCTGCCAGGCTCACACCTGCTGACACGGCGACTCCTAAGACCCAGAGACTGCTTTTGTCCCCAGCTCAGTGCTGCTCACAGAGAAGCCAACTCCAGCCTCAGAAATGTATTCATCATTAGCTCTGGAATTCCCTGGGTTTGTCTACACTGGCCCACCCAGGTGTCCCTTCCAGATCATTCCTCCAGTGCCCTAGGGTTTCAAGCCATCTTCAAGCTGTCCTTCAAAAGGCAGGAACAGGTCCGTTTAGGCAGACCAGCCAAGCGACTCTGTGTGCAGGGAACTTGGACCACATCCTCCCTGAATAGCAACACTTCCAAGGGGTGGGAAACAGGGGACACACTGCTGAACTTGGGGGTGCTGCTCAAGGTCCATTACCTGCACTGTGCCAGGGACAGGAGGCACCCCAATGAAGTTGGGGACTGTGTGCTGTCTTTATATGCACTCACCCTGGGGAACACGGGAAACCCTGAAATGTCCGCAACCCATCCCACAAAAGCCTGGGTGAGCAGGCGCCCTGGAATTCAGGGGTGTGGGGGATAGGGCCAGTTGACGGACATTGGGCAGAAGAGACTTTCAAGGGAAAAAGAAAACCCATCTGAGTCCCCACAATGAACTCACTTCATGAGCCCTTCGAGGATCCTACCCCCCCGGGACCCCCATGCCAGCATACAGCCAGCACTCACTGAAGCAGGACACCTGCCCAGTATCTCTCCCAGCGTCCCTTTGCCTGCCCCACCTCTGCATCCTAAGGCAGCTCTGGGTCCGCCCACAGATGGCTTATCTTAGCTCCACCCCCACGTGCTGCTCAGTCGGGGAGGGTGGTGCCCTGAGCCCATTGGACGCCCCGCCTGACTGTACCAGGTGTCCCACCCTTACGCCCACACCTCCCTGCTTTTGCAGTACTCCCGGAGGGGCCGACCCCTTGATCAAACACCTGGCTCGGTCGCGCAGGCATGGGAAGGTCGCGGGCAGGGATCACCCTCCCCCAGACATCCGGCCCCTTCCGTGGAATCCCCCACCACCCGGCTGCAGACCACTCTCAGAGCCCTGCCCCTTCCCTTCCTGCACCAGCCCTGCCTGCGGAGCTGTTCCTGGCTCCTGGCAAGGTCAGCTGCTCTCAGACCTTCCTAGACTTGGGCTTTAGGAAATGCAATGGTTGGGGCGCCTGGGTGGCTCAGTCCTTAAGTGTCTGCCTTCAGCTCAGGTCACGATCCCAGGGTACTTGGATTGGCCCCCGCCTCTGGGTCCCTGCTCAGCGGGATGCCTGCTTCTCCTTCTCACACTCCCCCTGCTTGTGTTCCCTCTCTCACTGTGTCTTAGGGAAATAAAATCTTAGGGGGAAAAAAAGGAAATGCAATGGTTTCCCACATTTCCAAGGCAATTTTAAGACCCAATAAGTAGTGCTCTAAGCAGGTGGAGCTTCACCTTCTGGTCTCACCCATGGAATGGATAGGGCTTCTCAGACCTTCTGAGCATCCTTCTATGGTGAGCCCATTTGTGCTGGAAAATATACACGTATGCTTGGTTCTGCAGGGAAGTTCCAGGACGAACCAGAACAGCCACCCTTCTGTGCTGTTGGAGGTGTGAACCAGGAACATTGATTTTTTCATTTAAAAAGAAAACATATTGTAGACACCAAAGGAGAAAACCCTTTAAAACATTTTAGAGGGAAAGGAAGAGAGTTTTATTCAAACCCAAGTCAAGACAGCTGTCTGGGAGACACAATCTTCACAAGGAAGGGAATGCTCTGGGGAGGAACATTTGGGGCAGGTTTCTATATTCTTTCTGTATTGTTTTACATACGGAGTTATACACCATCATGAGGAAGAAAATTCCAGAAAGTTACAGGCTTTTTCTTATGTTTTCAGTATGTGCCAATCAGTATGACTTTAATCTAATGGGAGCAGGAGAGGTTCTTTTGTTTTTCCTATCTTTGTATTTGCAATAGCATTTTTTGGTTATCTTTTTCTTCTCAAAACAGATGTACAACATGTATGGGGCAGAAATAGGGCCCATGCTCTGAGGTTTTGTCCAGTCATTTTGAGCTTGGTAAAATGTTAAAGGATAACTTCCATGGGAGCCCAGGATCCTGGCCCATGGATATTAAAAGACAAAAATTTCCATTATCATTCTAATTACTACTAATGAGAGGAACTTGAGACAAAAACACCTTTAACAATACTACTAAGAAATGAAAATGATGCCTACAGAAGGTTACCTGTTCCATGGTCAACACAGGTAACAGAAGTGTTCACAGAAGCTGGGCTCCTCCCTTTCTTCTGCCCAAATCTCTGAAGCACACAGATAATTTAAAGTCAGAATTTTAGAACCTCCTGACATCTCAGAGATGTCTGGTACCATTCCCTTGGACTACAGAATAAAAGAGTAGCTCATTGTCCCAACACTAATTTAAACATGAAGTCCCCCTAAAGCTTGGATACACTGTCTTGGTTCTTTCCCTGCAGATTTTGACTAATGTTAAGTCATAGTCATACCATATAAACACTACGATGGTTTGCAAAGTAAGTCATCCTGGGTAAGGGAATACTTTAGTAATGTTTATAAACACTGTCTCACCTTGTAGAAGAGGCTGAGCTGAGTGTTTTTAAATACTATTTCAGACCGGTCTTACAGCACACTCTGAACATGCCAGAGACTGAATCAATTTTATTTACTTGTTTATTTATTTATTTAACGATTTTATTTATTTATTTGACAGACAGAGACCACAAGTAGGCAGAGAGGCAGGCAGAGAGAGAGGGGGAAGCAGGATCCCTGCTGAGCAGAGAGCCTGATGTGAGGCTCGATCCCAGGACCCTGATCTCATGACCTGAGCTGAAGGCAGAGGCTTAACCCACTGAGCCACCCCGGTGCTCCCTGATTCAATTTTAAAAAGATAGTTCTTTCATTAACTTTAATATCAGAAAAATATTATAATGTCTCTATTCCTAGGGATCTTTGAGTATCTTACTCAGAGGTCCACCATGTTTAACAATCATGATGGGCAGAGGTAAAAAGGCCAGCTGAATTCATTCCAGTTGGCCACACAACAAGAAAATCCTGAGACTTGAGATATTTCCAGATCAAGAAGACCAGAGATAAGAGGGAAATAGTACCATGTATGGAATAACAAGGGATTTGGAGTCAGTTTGGGGATCCCACTTAGGTTTCTGACACCAAAATCCTCTGTGACTCAAATCGTCTCTGAGCCCCTGTCTAACCATCTAGAAAATGTGACTGATATATCTACATCAAAGTTTGGATGTTTAAGAGGGAGAATTCCACAAAGAACCAGTGTGATGGCTCTCAAGAGCAGGTGCTCAGGAAACCATGATTACTATTTGGGTCTATTTCTTTTCCAGAAGAAAGAACACATGTTGAATCCATATTTCTAATAGGTGACTCCCAAGATGATTTTCAACCCTTCAGAAAGGTCAGGAACACGCTATTGTGTCATATTTCACTCAGAAAACATGCTGTTGGACGTGTGAAGACAATACAATAGCACCGTCATCGCTAGGGCAGTGCAGCTTCCATTTCCACAGAGCCATGTTGTCCCTCTTAGCTCAGGGCCACCAGAAAGGGGAGCCTGGGCGGGGGGCACCATCATCACTAGGAGTGGGAAGTGTCTCATTTCCACATGGTGATAATGTCCCCCTTAGCTTAGGGCCACCAGAAAGGGCAGCTCTGGGGGGACCAACAGGCCAAGGCTGCCAGGTGTGGCTGGGGCAGGCAGAACTCTGACTTAAGGCTCAGCTCCTGTCTAGCTAATCATACTGCTCTTCACAGATAGAGTGCCATTGTCTGCAACCTCTGTTGTTGAGAAATTCAGGCTGAGGAGTTCTCTTGTGATTCCCTCTCTGACCCTTAGGATATGTAGCAAAGTTACATTAATTTTCAAACATGGAGGGACTTCCTGGTTTTCTTTTCATTATGATGATGGCTCTATTCCCCTGTGGTCTAAGAATATAATCTAGTTAATTTCAGGCTTTAAAATGTGTACACTTGCTTCATGGCCCATCATTTCATCTACTTGGGTAAATATCCTAGGACCACTTGGCAATAATGTATTCTGTATTTAATGTGTAATGTTCTATATATTTCAATTAGGTCACATTTGTTACCAATGTTTCGTCTGCTTTTTCTATCAGATATTGAGAAAGGTATATTAAAATCTTCAGGGGCACCTTGGTGGTGCAGTGGTTTGAGCCTCTGCCCTTGGATCGGGTCATGATCTCAGGGTCCTGGGATTGAGACCCATATCGGGCTCTCCAGTCAGCAGGGAGCCTGCTTTCTCCTCCCCTTCTGCCTGCCTCTCTGCCTACTTGTGATCTCTCTCTCTCTCTCTCAAATAAATAAATAAATAAAAATCGTTAAAATCTTCAAACAATGCTACTCTAGTCAACATTGCATTAGAAAACCTACCAAGCATTATAAGAGAAATAAAAAGAATAAGAATTGAAGGGATAATTGTGACTATTCACAGATAATATGAGGATTACATAGGAAATATAAAATAGTCTACAAATACACTGTTAGAATTCAAAATGGAAAACTTGCAAATCTTTGAACCAAGAAAGAAATCCAGAAAGCAGCCAGGGGGAAGACATTTTTTATGGATGGAGGCAGGAACATCAGAATAATGTCAGACCTGTCCACAGAGAACTGGCAAGCCAGAAGGGCTAGCAAGACATATTCAGGATACTAAATGAGAACATGCAGCCAAGGATGCTTATCCAGCAAGGCTGTAATTCAAAGAAATAATACCTATTCTTCTGAAGCTGGTTCAAAAAATAGAAACAGAAGGAAAACTTCCAAACTCATTCTATGAGGCCAGCGTTACCCTGATCCCAAAACCAGGCAAAGACTCCGTCAAAAAAAAGAATTGCACACCAATATCCCTGATGAACATGGATGTCAAAATACTCAACAAGATCCTAGCCAATAGGATCCAACAGTACATTAACAGGATTTTCCACCCCAAAGAACCTAGATGTCCATCAACAGATGAATGGATAAGGAAGATATGGTGTATGTATATATAATGGAATACTATGCAGCCATCAAAAGAAATGGAATCTTGCCATTTGCGATGATGTGGATGGAACTAGAGGGTATTATGCTTAATGAAATAAGTCAATCAGAGAAAGACAATTATCATATGATCTTCCTGATATGAGGAAGTTGAGAGGCAATGTGGGGGGCTTGGGGGGGGGTAGGGAAAGAATAAATGAAACAAGATGGGATTGGGAGGGAGACAAACCATAAGAGACTCTCTCAACTGGGGGTTGCCAGGGGTAAGGGGGTATGGAGAGGGTGGTGGGGTTAGGGACATTGGGGAAGGTATGTGCTATGAAGTGTGTAAACCTGGCGATTCACAGACCTGTACCCCTGGGGCTAATAATACATTATATGTTATTTTTTTAAAAAGGATTATCTATCCCAACCAATTGGAATTTATTCCTGGGATACAAGGGTGGTTCAACATTCACAAATGAATCAACATGATAGAGCACATTAATAAGAAAAGACAAGAATCATAGGAACCTCTCAATTAATGCAGAAAAAGCATTTGACAAAATGCAGCATGATTTCCTGATTAAAACTCTTCAAAGTGTAGGGATAGAGGGGACATTCCTCAGTTTCATAAAAACCATCTATGAAAAGCCCACAGAAAATACCATTCTCAATGGGGAAAAGCTGAGGGCTTTTTTTCCCTTAAGATCAGGAACACAACAGGTATGCCCATTCTCATCATTATTGTTCAACATAGGACTAGAAGTCCTAGCCTGAGCAATCAGACTACAAAAAGAAATAAAGGACATTCAATTTGGCAAAGAAATCAAATTCTCTCTTCAAAGATGATATGATACTTTATGCGGAAAATCCAAAAGACTCTACTCCCAAATTACTAGAACTCATACAGCAATTCAGTCATGTGGCAGGATGCAAAATCAATGCACAGAAATCTGTTGGTTTTCTATACACTAACAATGTAACTGTAGAAAGAGAAATTAGGGAATTGGTTCCTTTACAGTAGCACCAAAAACTGTAAGATACCTCGGAATAAACCTAACCAAAGAGATAAAGGATATATACTCTAGAAATTACAGAACACTTATGAAAGAAATGGAGGAAGACACAAAAAGATGGAAAACCATTCCATGCTCATGGATCGGAAGAATAAACATGGTTAAAAAGTCTGTGCTGCCCAGAGCAATCTACACTTTCAACCCCATCCCTATTAAAATACCATTGGCATTTTTCATTGAGCTGGAGCAAACAATCCTAAAACTTCTATGGAACCAGAAAAGACCCCACAAAGCCAGGGACATGTTGAAAAAGGAAACAAAAGCTCGGGCCATCACAATGCCTGACTTCAAGGTATATTACAAAATTGTGACAGCAGGGTATTCACACAGAAACAGACCCATAGATCAATGGAACAGAGTAGAGACCCCAGAAATGGACCCTAAACTCTATGGTCAACTCATCTTTGACAAAGCAGGAATGAATATCCAATGGAAAAAAGACAATCTCTCCAATTAGTGGTCCTGGGAAAATTGGACAGCCACATGCAGAAGATTGAAACTCAGCCATTCTCTTACATCACACACAAAGATAAACTCAAAATGGATGAAAGATCTCAATGTGAGACAGGAATCCATCAAAATCCTAGAGGAGTACAGAGGTAGTCACCTCTTCAACTTTAGCCACAGCAACTTCTTCCTAGACACATCACCAAAGGCCAGGGAAACAAAAGCAAAAATGAACTATTGGGACTTCATCAAGATAAAACGCTTCTGCACATCAAAGGAAACGGTCAGCAAAACAAAGAGGCGACCCATGGAATGGAAGAAGATGTTTGGAAATGACATGTCATAATGGGCTGGTATCCAAGATCTATAAAGAATTTCTCAAACTCAACACCCAAAAAACAAATAACCAGATCAAGAAATGGGCAGAAGACATGAACAGACATATCTCCAAAGACAAACAAATCGCTAACAGGCACATGTTCAACATCACTAGCCATCAGGGAGATAACCTTATACCAATTAGAATGGCCAAAATTAACAAGTCAGGAAATGACAGATATTGGCGATGATGGGGAGAAAGAGGAACCCTCTTACACTATTGGTGGGAAAGCAAGCTGGTGCAGCCACTCTGAAAAACAGTGTGGAGTTTCCTCAAGATGTTAAAAATAGAACTACCCTACCACCCAGCAATTTCACTACTGGGTACCCCAAAGATACATAGTGGAAAGAAGGGGCACCTGCACCCCAATGTTCATAGCAGCAATTTCCACAATAGCCAAACTGTGGAAGGAGCTGAGATGACCTTCAACACATGAATGATAAAGATGTGGTTCATATATACAAAGGAATACTCCACAGCCATCAGGAAGGATGAATCCTACCATTTGTATTGATATGGATGGAACTGGAGGGGATTATGCTGAATGAAATAAGTCAGGTGGAGAAGGACAATTGCCACATGGTTTCACTCATATGTGGAATGTATGGAATAGTGTGGAGGACCACAGGGGAAGGGAGGGAAAACTGAGTGGGAAGAAATCAGAGAGGGAGACAAACCATGAAAGACTCTGGACCCTGGGAACCAAACTGAGGGTTACAGAGGGGAGAAGGATGGGGTAGCAGGGTGATGGGTATTAAGGAGGGCACATGTTGCGATGAGCACTGGGTGTTACACACAACTAATGAATCATTGAACACTACATCAAAAACTAATGTACTGTATGATGGCTGACTGAACATGATAAAATTAATTAATTAATGGATTAGTTAATTAATTAATATGCTTTCTACATGAAAAGCATATAATAATGGGAACAGAATTTCAGATTTGCCTGGTGAAATATTCTCGAGATGTTTCACAGCAGTGTCAATATACCGGACTTCATGCTGAAAATGTTTAAAATGGCAAAATCAATGTTAGGTTATTTTACAATTTTTTTAAAAGTACATTGTGTATGACTCCATTTTTATAAAGATTTTATTAACTTATTTTAGAGGAGAGAGAACGTGGCACAAGAGTGGTGGGAGAGGAGGAGAGGGAAGAGAGAATCGTGAGCCCACACTGCACTGAACACAGACCCTACATGGAGATTGATCCCACACCATGAGATCACATCCTGAGCCAAAATCAAGAGTCAGCAGCTTAACTGACTGAGCCACCATCCATCTCCTCGGGCATTAGTATTGGTGCATTCCCTGTTCTCGCTACCACTGCTGTTCTGAACACTTCTGAAAATGCATCTATGAAAAATCATGCCTGAGTTTCCTGGGAGGAGTCTGAGTATGAGCACTGTTAGGTGATGGGTGCCCCTGCAGGCTGGAATGGGAACTACTCACTGTTCTCTCAGACAAGGGTACCCATCACCCTTCTCTCCGGGGACTCCCATGTCCTCAGGCACTTGAGGGCCACCCAGCCCAGGAATTCACCTTCTCTAGCAGATGATAGATGGAACTTCTTTCTCTGTCCAGGAATATGAACCCTGATCCTGGGAAAGGAGAGCTCTCCTGGGACTCCTGGCCCAGCCAGGCAGCTGTGGCCACCGTGTATGTGACAGAGCCAGAGCAGCTGGGCTTTGGAGGGATTGAGTGCCTCAAACCAGCCTTGCATGGGGCATGTGGGAGCAGCAGCCTCTGCTTCTTGGGGAGCAGTGATGTGTGCAGAAGGAGGGAGGCTGGGGTGGAGTCTTCTAAACTACACCAGAGTCCTGACCTTGGTCCTGAAACCAGCAGGAAGGGAGCTCTGAGAACAGACTCCAGGAGGATTCCCATCTGGGGAAAAGGGGGCCGCTGGAAGGCACTGAAGCCACCAGCCCCACCGGCCACAGGCCATTTGCACAGGATCACCTCCAGTGCTTTCTTAACACGTTGTCTGCATTCGTGTGTGGGCAGTGATTGGTCCGCTCAGTGCTGGTGCACTTCTAGAGGCAGACTAGGACCCTTCCAGGGCCTGCTTGTGGGTCAGAGGACCTCTGACCAGAGAAGCAGATGATGTCCCTCTTCCTCTGGTACTGGGGAAGGCAGCTACCATCTTGGGGCAGGACCTGGGCCAGGTGTGTGTTCTTTCTGAAGCACCTCATTCCATGGGCATTGCTGTGCCTGAGAAAGGCCCTCTCAGCCCCAGAATCAGGAGCCATGAGGGGCTGTCTCCCATCCTGGCCCAGGATCATGAGCTGAAACTATCCTGTCTTTGAGAGGACGGGTCTCCTTCAGGAGCCAGGGAGGGGCAGACCCTGTAAGAGCTCTTCATTTGAGGAGGAGTCATGGAGAGTGTGTGTGTCTCCTCGGCCCAGCAAATAAACAAAAACAAAACAAAATAATAACCCAAAGCCCAGTGCTCAGGCTCTAACAGAAGCAGAATTTCAATGTCCTGTTTGGGGGCAGAAACCTCCCCTCTTATATGGCCTTGGGGGACCCCAGGGAAAGTCTTCCTTGTTCTCATGCCCTCAGAGGGAGCAGGTGGCCCTGTGTCCTGGGGTCCCCACCTTGCCCCACTGCTGAGGAAGCACCACATACAGGGAACTGGTGTCAGAAGTGTAGTCTCCCAGGTGGCTGCATGGAAGGGCTGGATGGCTTTTGTGGGGAGGGGTGCTCACTGGTCACATGGCTCATCATCCCCCACTGCACTCTGCAGTCCAGGTTCTGTGCCCAGCTTAGGTCAGTCATCAGCACCCCACATGCTCCTGCCATGGGAGCGATCATTCAGCATCACCGCATTGCACAGAGGCAGAGAGCGAGGCCCAGAGAGGGAAGGCAAATGGCTCCAGTCACAGGACTGGTCAGCAGAGGGGCTGAAAGCCCACCCCTCTCAAGCCCCTGTTAGCCCACCCAAGGACTCCCTGAGCCCAGAGCTAAGCCCTCCCCTGCCTGCCCCACTATAAACTGGGCCCTGAGCTGGATGATGGACTGTTCTTCTTGGTCCTGGGGGTGTTGCTGGCTGACTAGGAAGGGAAGTGAAGCTGGCAGGACAGGCTGTAGCTACAGGACAGAGTGACAGGTCTGAGCTAGCAGGAGCCACACACTGGAGCCTGCCTGGGAGCTGGAGTCTGGGTGCCCTAGGAGCCAGCACACAACAGGGCCTACGCTGACTGGGGAGCCATGGCCCCCAGGGAGAGTCCACTCTGCCCTCTCCCGTCTCCTGCCCCGCATAACCTCTCCTCACTGTGGGGATCCAGGACCTGGAACCAGCCCCACAGAGCTGGTGTGGCTCCAGCTCGTAATGAGTTTGCAGCCCCCAGAGCAGCTGGATTTCTTGGGGCTGGAGGGAGGACTGGCTGCAGACAAGGACTGGGCTGGGGAAGATGCGGGGCCTCGTGGAGGGTGAAGGATGGGTCAGGGGCTGAGTCCTGGGGCCGCTGCTCATGTCTAAAAAAGGCTGAAAACCCTGAATGCCCATGGGGTCCCTCATTACAGTAACAACACCCTCACACTCGGGCATGCTGGTGGTGGGCTCCTCCTCCCCGACCTCCATCCCACACCTCTGACTCCAGCCAGGGCTCCAGCCAGAGAAAGGCTGGATCTCTGTCCCAGCGACCTACCAGAAAGATGAGGAAGAAGGAGGAGAAGAGAAGGGGAGTGGGGTGGACTCCTAATCTCCCTGCCCTGAGTCAGCCTCCACTGCTGTCTCCAGGTCCTCTGGCCCAGTGCTGCACTTAGCTGGAGCCTGGGAGGCAGTCTGCATTCCCAGCCAGCTGGGCAGGGGGTATTCAGTGACTTTTGTGTCCCCAGATGTCCAACCTACCTGGCCTTACACCCTGAGGCTTGCTGCCCAGGATAGGCATGGTTCCAGGGCTAAGCAGACTTTAGGGCCACAGAGCCCTTGGCGGTGGTAAGGAAGCACGGAGGACAGGTCAGATGCAGAGCCATGGGTCTCATACACATCCGCCACAGGTCTGGGTCATGGTACAGATGCCGTGTGCAGGTTCCCTGTACACACCCAGCCCTCTCAGGAGGGAGGCCTGTGTGCCTGGTGCACCTGTCCTCCACCTACCCCTGGAAGAGTGGCCAAGTTCAAGCATTTCCATGTTCAACCCTCAGGGACAGTTGGGTACCTGGGGTCAAGAGAGGCAGCGACTGGCTCAGGACAAATGAGGGGTACAGAGGCCAAGGAGTGGGGCTGCTCTCCAGTCCTAGTCCAGCCCCAACCCTCCCATGAGGTTTGCTTTGGGGGTGAGAGCCCCTCAGATCCTCGGGGATAGCTACCCAACCCGTCCCATGTGGGGACATGACCTTGGGCATTCCCAGACAGGTAGAGGCATATGCACCTGCACACACACACACACACACACCCCACTCTGACTGCCCAGCCCGGGGTCAGAAGGGGTGGACACCTTGGAAGCAAGGTGGGTGACAAGGGGAAAGAAGAACGAGGCCAGAGACAGCTGGGCCATGGGGCAGGGGCATCAGGACCCCTGGCAAGAACCCAGATCCATAGCATGGGGAGGGGAGACAGGCCGGGCTGATGCTCAGGGGTCCCCAAGGGGCTCAGGGGCATTGCCAGGGCACTGGGAGAGGACAGGGTCTGGGGTCTGGTGTCCATCACCATCCTGGGCTACTGGAAGTAGGAAGAGATAACCCCCAAGTCCAGACGGGGCTACAGCACAAAAGGCCTCAGCTTACTCTTCTGTCAATTGGGCTGTAGAGATGGGGTGTCCCTAGGGACCCACAGGCTTGTAGAGAAGTCTGTTGGCCTTGGATCTCCATGCCTGACCCACTGTGCTTCCAGTCCTGGGAAAATGCTTTGTACTCCCTCGAGGTCCTTCTGAGCAGAGGACAGCCTGGGGGCTTGGGGGGCTGAGGACCTGGGTTTGCAGAACGTGGCAGAGCAATGGGCCACTGGTCTGGGGACCAAGGTCAGGACCCTCCTTATTGTAGCCTCAGGGGCCCCATTTGGAAGAGGTTCCAGAGTCAGTGCTCTGGTCAGGCTGAGGAGGCCTTAGGAGGGAACAAAGCACCAGGACAGGAGAGGGAAACGGGAAGAAGGTAGGCCTCTGAGGTTTCTTACATCGCCCCCAGAGCCCACAGGTCCTGTTCATGGGAGAGACACAGAGACACACAGAGAAATGGAGACAGAGAATGAACACAGAGAGAGAACCAGGAGAAGTCACAGACTTTCTTCCATCAAGCTGGAAACAACACCCCATCATTGTGCTCCATGCTGTTCCTTGGAGCGCGCAGTCACACAGGCTATCCACGCTGGAGGCGAGAGAATTCCACAGGGATGTATGACCAGGATTCGGGAATGCCAGCAATCACTGTGAGGACATGGGCACACATGAGGCCCTGGGACCTGGGCCCCAAACTAATGGGAGCCCCTGGAAGTCTGTGTCACGAGAGGACAAGGTCAGAATCAGTTCACTGTAACCTTCCCATGGGGTTTCGGAGACAGGCAGAGGGGTGGCTTTGCCTGGACCCCAGAGCAGACCCAGGCCCCTCTGAGCTGTGTTCTATGCCCCGCCCAGACCCCACTCATCCTTGCATTGCCACGTGCATGTCCCAGCCTCCTGTGATAGCAGGAACTTATGTAGAGGTCCTACCTCTGATGGCATCCCTAGAATTAGAAGCCAGAAGACCCCACTGTGCAGATGGGGAGCCTGGGGAGGCCCTGAGAGGCACAGAGTCTATCCAGGGTCACGGTCCTGGGCATGAACAGGAGTCCAGTCTGAACCCAGCTCTGTGCCCAGTGTCACAGCGGGGACACTGTCTGCACCCAGGCCTCGCAGGGGCTGTGGGTAGCTGTGTGGGTGTCACTGCATGAATGGGGCATGTGGTAGAGGGTGAGCGTTGAGTAGCTGGGGGAGGAGGGCCCTCAGGGGACTCTGGTATGAGAAGGAAGTTGGGTAAGGCATCCCCAGGAAGTGGTGACCTCACTTTCCTGACAACAGAGCCAAACAGAATTTGGAACCCGCGTAACCAGTCACCCACATTCCAGAGACAACCCCCTGCCCAGCTCATTTCTTTGGAGATCCTCGAAAGAACACGTCCGTGTTCTGCACCCCAAAGTATAGAGGCTGCAGGCCGAGGAAATCTTCCGCAAACGAGACCCTGAACCCAAAGCCCTCCCCGCGCATTTCTCCTCCAGCCCAGCTTCTCACAATCCCTCAGCAGCTTTTTTTTTTCTGTTCCTTTACCTGTTCTGGATGTTTCTGCATGTGGACTCACACAATATATGCCTTTGTGTCTGCTCACCTATTTTCCAAGGGGACTCATTTTTGTGTGTGTGTTTATGTGACATAGAATTTCCCTTATTCGATATTGAAAACCCCAATGGATTACAGATGAGATGGAATCAGAGAGGCCCCTTTAGGAATTATGAGCACAATCTTGGGGTTCAAGACCTCTGTTCTGCTGGGACACCACAACCTGACCCCAGCCAAGACACGGCTGGTTCCTCCTGTGGCCCACACAGAAACCACACAGAAAGCTGGAAGACACACCAAAGAAGGCAAACATCGCTCACAGCCCAAGGCCAGAGAAAAGTTTCACCTGACTCTGCTCCAAACAGGCTCCAAGTCATGGGGATCCACAGGGATAGAGACCAAACCCATGCAAGTCCAGGGGGGAAGATAGGCACACGGGGAGTATGTGTCAGAGATGTGGAAGCTCCCGGAGAAGGGCTCTGACAAAGGAAACCCTAGGAAGGCAGCGCTGGCCACCCTCAGAGTGGCAGGTGTCTGGTCTGGGGACAGGCACCCCTAGGGAGAATGTGAAGAACCAGAAGTCCAGTGCAGGCCCCCTGGAGAGAAGGGTGATGGGCACCCCTGTCTGGGAGAACAGTGAACAGCACCCACCCCAGGCCGCAGGTGCACGCATCTCCTAGCAGTGCTCGGCCTCAGACTCAGCCCCAGAAACTCCAGCACGATTTTTCACGGATGTGTTGTCAGGAGTGTTCGGCACAGTGGCGGTGGAGAGAGCTAATGCTCAAGGAGATGGGTGGGATCCACAGTCCCAGTCCTCATGATAGAATGTCCTGTAGCAACTGTCCGAGGGTCGTCCGGGCACAGGATCCAGGAAGCCCCTCCTGAGACCCCTCTCCTGCCACCCTGCTCCTGGGAACATTCAGAATTGTTTGAGGAGGTGGAGAGGACCCAGGGTGACAGCAGGGGCCAGGAGAAGGAAGGTCAGCACTGGGAAGAT